>VWYI01044261.1:275467-508323 GCA_013399455.1 Anthoscopus minutus
CGGTGAGTGTTTTCCCCCCAGACCTGGGTTCACGCGTCGCTGCCAAATCCGCTCCAAGCAAGGGGCTTGCTGGGGTTCGGAGCCGCGGGGGCGGGGATGTGTCGGCCCCAGACAGGAGGGACCGTGAGTGCCGCCCCCGGTACCGGCCCGGGGCTCGCTAGACTTTGGAGCATCGTGTTCCATGGGCAGGAAGCGGCAGGGAAAGGTTTAGGGAGGGAAAGGTCTTTTCACTTCTAAAGAAAAAAAAAAATTAAATACAGTAAACCTCAGCTATTAATCTCTTGAATGTGAAAGCCAGGTGACATTGCTTTTTGCTTTGCTGGGTTTTTTTCCCTCTTTCGTCCCTATGTATATATATCTCAAAACTGCGCTCCAAGGGACACAACTTCCATGGCCTTTGATGAAATCAGTTCGAACAAGCCTGTCTAGAGAAGTGAGCAGGTTCCTGTGAGTGATTGAGCTGAGCTGACAGAGGAGAAAAGTAGTTCTTCTTCCTTCTGTTGTCCTCGTGGGCCCCTTGCATTTAAAAAAGTTAAGAGCCTGTTTGATAATTGGGTTTTCTAAATCCTTTTTTGAGTTTTCAGTCTTTATCTCTCCACTTGTAATTGTTGGGATAGGAGACTTAGACCAGGCAGACCTGTGCTTGGAAAATCTGCCCTCAGCGTTGCATAAGCAGACAGCTGAATGTTTCATACTATTCCAGTGGAGAGTCCCAGTGTCGTAACTGCTCTGTTTTTCTTTCCTGGCAATCTCTGCGTTGTTCTCTTGTGATCTGCTGGAGGGATTTCCTCAGCCAGGGTGCAGTGGGCTCATACAGCTTTCCTCCAAACATGCCTCTTCCTCTCCAGGACAGATCCAGAGCCACAAGAGAAAAAAACAAGCAGCTCCATAACCTGTATTCTTTGACAACTTCTCTTGTTTTTACTTCTTCCTTCCTGCATCTTGTGAGACTTGTTTTTGTTGAAGTTACCTTAGGAGCAACCCGAGATGTGTAACACAGCCCATGTGTTCTGGTGGTGGCCAGCTGCTGCTGTTGGCTCAGCTGCTCTGGTGACAGCCTCCGTCCAGAGTTCTGAGCTCGCCTCTACTTTCTTGTCTCTGCACCTGAGCTCTCCTGTGTGTTCTGCTCTGTCCACCCCTCAGAGAGCCTGACTCTTTATTGCTATAGGACCTTTTCTGGGGCCTCTCTGTTTTCCTGGTCCTGTTTTCTGCTGCAAATCAAATCTTATCTGAAAACATATTTTGTCTCTTTTGTGTCTTTAACCCCAGCCATCTGCTCTGGCTTATCTTTGTGATAAGCCCAAGTAAAGCACTTGGGGAGGAGGCATAGGTGGAAGTCTGCTCTGCAGCAGGAAGTGTGAGGTGGCATAAGATTCTCAGAATTAAAAGTAGAGTGAAAATTGCTCCAGAATGACACTGTAATGTGGGCATGGGAGACTGTAAACAGCTTCAGCACTGAAGAACTTAAATTGCTTTCTTGTTCATTTTCTCAAGTATTTGAGGATTATCTGAAGTCCTCCTGCCTCAGCACGTGTGCAGAGTGTGGTATCATGTTTGGGGCAGGCTCAAGTAACTCAAGCAGAGAGGTTAGTGTCTCAGATGTACTTTTGCAGAGGAGTTAGGGCCAGTTGAAAATGGTTTGACTGAAGAATCAAGGCAAAAAAATTTATGAAGGCAACAGCTTGGGGACAGATGACAAGATATTGCGTAACACGTATTCCAAATGTGTGAAAATGAGCATGAGCCTGATCCATAAGATGGTTCTTCTGGCTCTGGAGGGAGTGTTGGACATGTTCTGGTATGGAGATAAGGAGTGTGTGCATATCTGTGTGCACATATGCACATGTGAATTATGATAGCATTTTTGTCCATGTGGTGGTGACCAAACGTCCCCCAAAGCCTGCAGGAGTTCAGGTCCTTCTTAGCAGTCAGAGGAGGTTTTGGGCAATGTTTCAGAGGTGGATGAGTGAAACAGGAAGGGCAGGATGTGGCCATCTGTGGAGGTGGAAGAGGACAGGCAGAGTTGCGAGGTGGGGGTGGAAATGGCAGCATTACAAAAGAGTGTTGAGCACTGCCTTGGCTTGGGTGTGAGTAGGAGGAGCAGGACAGGCAGAGCTGGCCCAGGGTGGCCATGGCAGCCATGGCCACTCAGTGTGCTCAGGGACTGTGGCACGGGTACGTGTGGAGCCGTGTCAGCACTTGAACTGAGGGCTGGGTTTACTCCCCACTTTCACAGACTGTAGTTGAATTGCAGTGAGTGTAGCTGGCATTGCTGGAAACAGTGGCTGCAGGGATGCTGGCTGGGAAGCATTTAGCTGTAACAAGCTACCCCAGGCCCCTTGGCTTGACCTTTAACCACCATCACATCTCTCTGTCTTTGCTTATCACTTTTATATCCCCTCAGTGACTATTAGTATCACTCCAGCCAGAACAGACAGCTTTACCCCATCCTTGAGCCTGGGAATGTTACATGTCCCATAACCACTGTCTATTTGCTGACCATTAGGCTTTGCAAAGACTACCAGTTTTATATGACAGCCTGTCACACTGTGGTGAAGCAAATTGATTACTGTACCACACTAGCAATCACTGTGGTTTGCTTGCAGTGTGTACAGGATGCCCAGGGCAGTCTGGGCTGCTGCAGGGATGCCACAGTGGCACAGAACTTGCAAGCTGAGTGCATGGTTTGATGCTGTGTGGGTACCAAAATGGAAAAATCAGAGGTTTTTTGTTCCTTCTGTCCAGAGTCAGAGGGCAATAAGCAATGCCAGACCCTTCAATGTCTGTCAGTGCTTTACAGTCCTGTTGGAAATGGATGTCCCCCATGCCCAGCAGCATGAGGGGCTAATCCATTCAGTAGGCATGAGGGCCTTCCATCTCCATGGCTCTGAACTCCAGCCAGAATTGCAAATGAGCAAACCAAACCTGGCAGTTGTACCATGATCTCCTGCCTGGCAGGGGAGTGAGGAAGGCAAAACAAAACCCCAGCTTGACTGGCCAGGCCCAAAATTGAAATCCTGCCCCAACAGCAGGCAGGTAGACAGACCTGTTTGGTGTGAGCGTCCCTGACAGGGCTTTTGGTCAGCCTGGACACCTGAGCACTCAACTCTGCCAGCCTCAGAGCTGGGAGAGTGGGAGGATCTGAATGAGATCTCTGGAGTCAGCAGCTGCTGTGGTTATTCTGGCATTAATTTGATGTATACCACATCTCATCTCCTAAACTCTCCCTGGGAAGTGGCATGTGGTCCCTCTGTGTTTGAAGTACCAAAGGCCTTTTGCCTTTGCAGCACATTAGCAAGTTTGGCTTTCTTGAAAAGGACTTTATCCTGCCCTGATGGGGCTGGGGTAGGTACTGCAATCACATAGACTATTCCCATTCTGGAGCCTTTTTGGGTATAATTTGGAAGAGGAGATTGTGAACTCCTCTGCAGCCCCCCATTCATTTTGCAAAGCGCCTGTGATTGATCTGACAGAGTGGGATGTATTCACAGGCAGAGCTGGAGGGCAGCAGGAAGGACAAAACCCCACCACAGCCTCTGAAATGAATCATGGGCTCTGAAAAGACCCGCTGGGGTTAAGGCGAAGCAGTGAAAAGCTATTGTCTGGAGCCCGGACTGTGGCTAAAAGCATTATTTATCCCGATTTGGGTAGTGGTTGTAGGAGGGCGTGGTATTCCCAGGAACAGCAAAGCCAGTGTGCTTAGTGGTGAACGTGAACTTTATTTTTGTGTCACAGGTTGCTTGAGAAGCTTTTTGGAGTATCTCAGCTGCAGAGTAGCTATAAGTCCAATATCTGATTTGTGAATACATCTGCATGGGTTACATGCAAAGAGGATTTCCTACAGTATTTCTATTGTGGTTGGAGCATGGTTGCCTTTGACTCAGATGAGTGCATGTCTTAGATTTGAGGCACTACAGCCCCTTTTACCAGTGCTTTTGTGAGACAAAACAAGAATCTCACTAATTGGTTTAGCTTGGCAATAATGTTCTGATTTTCTATCAAGTAAGTGGCATTCAGTAGATTCTTGTGGTGGCTTTAGGCTCAGAGTGGAACATGGGTTTAAAGGCAGGAATGGTGGGTACTGCTGAGAATGGGATATGAGAATATGAGTGGGATATGAAACTCAGACTGAGTTTCAAAATGTTCAGATATGTACCCGGATCTTCTCCAGACAATCTGATTCCTGGAGCCTACAGAATTGGGCTTGGAAAACCTCCCAGTTTCTGTCTGAGCCAACAGAAGGAGCCTTTCACATGGTCTCTCTGTTTTCTGTCTAGGATGTACAGGCTAGACTAGGAAGTGAGAAAATGAGAAGAAATGATAAGGATGCCTCCCATTCTCAAAGGCTGGAGCAGGATCAGAAATTCTGCACTGGGGGGATGGAGTCAGCTGCCTTTCCTTTGTTTGCCTATTTGCAAATCTGGTGAAGCATCAAGAGTTTGTCAGGAAGGGCAAATCTAGAGCGATACCCTCTGATTCACAGCAGTTACGTTGTCTGAATTCCAGCCTGCAAAATCACAGTTGCATCTTTGCTGTGTTAGTCATCCTGAAGAGAACAGGAACAAATTTGGCTGACACAGGCAAACCACTAAATTCACCAGGATTGCTGGAGATGAACCCAACCTGTTGGAGAACAAAGTCTGCATGCAGGCACACAGTGTGGACAGAGCAGAGGGCATGCCTGGGAGATGATGTAGTGAAGGTCCCGTGCTGCCCACCTGGCAGCAGCCCAGGCTCCACACTCAACAAGTGTGGTGCTGCACTAAATGCCAGGTGCAATTTTAATTCCTTTCATGTCAAGCACTCTTGACAGAAGAGCATTATTAGTTTTGAGCATTTCAAGCAGCTCCAAGCTGTGTACCTGATGGTATGCTGTGTTATGCAAGGACAGGAAAATCATCTGAAAACATCTTCACATTTGTTCCTTCCCCTTTCTTGGTAGTTATGTCTCTCCCCCACCATCCTTTCCTGTTTTCTGTTGGCTTTTTTCTGCTTTTGGAGCTCGAGCTGCCTCTGAGTACGTGAATGCCTGCATGTAACAGATCCCCTTTCTCAACCCTTTTGATGGTCTCCAGTGCTGGGAAATTGCATCTGAAACACAGCTGTATCTGGCTCTGTGTTTGACAGCATGTTGCCTCATTGCTCTTTCTCCCAAGCAGTTTTGCAAGGAGCCCTTTCCCATGAAAACAACACAGGAGGTGACTTTTGTGTTTCTACTTTGCTACTCTCTACAGTAAAAAGGGAGAAATTGGTTCTATAGCAGTAATTTTGGCCTGGGATAATGGTTCTGGCCTAAGCACCAGGTGGTGGAGTCCATGAGAGCGTTGGAAAGGTACAGATACTTGGGATGAGAGAGCATATTACTAATTAGTAGAGAATTGATCCCACCACTTTCAGGGAGAAGTTAAACTTTGAATTCAAGAGCGTGTTTCACCCCACAGGGTTGATACTGTGAGATGGAGAGAAAATAAAGATGAATCTCATGCCTGCTGTCATTGACCATTCCGGGTGGGTCTGCTCTGATTTGGAAGGAATGTCTATGTTGTAGTGCAGCCCATGCATGGAGGGCCCATATGGCTTCTTGAGAATGAAACTGCTGCAGCATGAGCAGCTTCATCCAGGTCTTCTAAAGCTGAGCCAGCAAGGAACCTTATTGCTTATTTATTTACTTATTTACAGCTTTAAATAGTTCATGGCTGAGTGAGGCAAAAAGAAATGTGTTCTGGTTGCTGCTTCTCTCATGGGCAAAACAGAAAGTGCCAGCTTTGGATCATGGGACTTGGGGTCTTTGTTGGTGTTTAGCCAGCCTTTATGATCTTGGGAGAACATTTATAAACCCTGTAGTTTTGCCCTTCTAAGCAGAAATGATTCTTGATTCCCTGAAGTCCCACTGGGGAACATATTGATCACTCTGAAATCCTGTCCTCTTGAAAGCAAGCAGGAGATCAGCTGGTGATTCCCTGCAGGTAGTGACTGACACTGGTGATTTGTGGAGGGCCTGTTGGTTTGAGATGGAGAGGGAACCCCGAGGCTGCTAAATATAGTTCATGTATCAATAGCCTTTCTGAGCTGCCCTCTCATATGCAGTTCTTTTGGGACTGGGGACAGGGCCTGATCAAGCTTCAAAGTGTCCTCAAGAGGCACTTGGATTTTTCAAGAGGTAGTAGTGTCTCCTGAGGTTCTCCTAAAGGACCATTCCAGCAGGGCTCTGAAAGGGTGACCCATCAGCCTGGGAGAGAAACTCTTCTGCTGGGTTGTGGTTTGTAGGAAGCAGAAGACAGGACAGGAGAGCTGTGATTCTTTATGTGGGGAGTTTGGCCAGCTCTGTACTTTTGTTTTTTTCCTTGTTCTCTTTGCAAGCTTTGTCCTGTCCAGAGAGACTGCTGGGGTGTTTTCTTCATGAGCTGAGTTTTGAGGGGTCTTTTTTTCTTGAGCCAAATCCTTCCCTCTTTCAGGATTGCTGTCTGCCCTGTCTGGATGAGTGGAAGGATTTTCAAAGCAACCTTATCTTTCTCTGCTGGAAAAAACCTGTCTTTCCCATCCTGGCTGTACAAAGGCTGCAGACAGCCAGGGGAATACTACAGCCAGCAGACAGCATTGGATAGCTGTCAAAAAGTTGATGCCCCTCTGCCCTCATCCATATGGAAGAAGGATTATTATCTGCCTCTGCGCACAGTAAGATCCCTTTAAAAGGTTATGCAGTAGATACTTATTTTTTCAATAACTGCCTTTCAAAGGAGAAGAAATGAATGCAGCATGGAGAAATTCAAGCCCCAGTTTGTTCAGGTCGTGCCTTCTGCTGTTCCCATTGACAAGGCTGTTCCAGCAACAGCTTCCTGCATGATGGAAGATGCAGCTGGGAGCTCTGATAACCCCAGGCTCTCACAGAGCAGGTGGGAGCTTGGCAGGGGCCACTGACAGGTTGCTTTGTGTAAAATACTCCTCATTCAGAGTGGTTCTGCTTTTTCTCTTTAGCTCAGGAGTTGGGTAAGGGAGCAAGAAGTGTGGTAGGGGCCAAACTGTGCTCTGCATGCATCTGCATGAGGTGCACATGTCACAGGTCCAGCCTGCTTGTGGCTGCAGTTAAACATGGCTTAAATTGAAGAACTCTTGTACACTTCATGAAATTGTAGAAGACAGTTTGCCTGCAGGCTTCTGAGGTTTGTCAGCTGCTACATTTTGGAAGAAACCTGCCAGATGAAGTAGCTGCTGCCTGCAGTTTCTATTTGTGAGATGATGCCGAGGTCTCTGGTAGACTGAGACATGCAGTGAGGGGAGTTTGTGAGGGGAAGGATTAGTGTCTGCCACTTTTCTGCTTGTGCCCAGCTATGGCAGGAACCAAGAAGCCCTCAGAAAATGTTGTTTGGGTGTTGCTGAAAACTACAAGCAAGGCTTTCTGGTGAGATGGCTGCACCCCAGAGTTCAGGGGCTGCTTTAGTTTTAGTTTAATGGTCTATCTAGCCCTGCTTGTCTGTGACCAGTGACATCCAGTGTCATAACCTCGCTCCAGGAGAGGCCAAGTAAAGATGCTGTGACTGTGGCCTCTTTAGCTTTCAGAATTCCAGCTGTGCTGGGGTCAGTTGGTGCCTGTAATGACAACGTGATAGAAAGAGCAGTGCTAGGAACTGGACTGCAACCTGCCAATTTATTCTCTGGATATTTTTCAAGACATGTAGGGTAGAAATATTATTTGCCTCTAAGTTCCCTGGGATAGATATTTGATGCTGGAAGCCTGAGATTTAAAATATATATATGTGTGTGTATGCACATGTGTGATATATGTACGTGTCCTTATGTGTATGTATATATAAAAAATGGCTTTGCTTCGGCTTTTATATAGACATTTCAGTTTCTAAATGACCTGCTTCTTTCAGTCAGAGTAGCTGCTTTTAGTCTTAGTGTCAGAAAAATCATTGCTGCCTTCCTTCAGTCTCGTGTGTTTGTTTCCATAGCTGTCCTATATAAATTGCTTCTTTTTTTGTGTATAGGCAAATCAAAAGTTAACACTGAACAGCTGACCTGAGCTGTGAGCAAAGAAAGCAGTGGCAGAGTGGTTTCTGAGGTTGTAGGAATAGGAACCTAAATCAATAGCTTTTAGCAGACTCATAAATGTTTCATTTGTATTTCTCGCTTCAGCGTTGACGTGGGAATCCATATAACCCCTAAATTAGTGTTGTTCCTGCGCTGGGTGAAGGCGTTGGAAACACTTCCTTCAGATGCACTTCAAAGTGCTGCTCTGTAATGGCATTTTCCTTCCTGTTTTGGAGCCTTGGTTCTGCACAGCCTCCGGTCATGAGTGAAATGAGCTTGTCAGCTTCTATCCCAGGCTGCAGGAGTTTGGGCCATGGACATATTCCACCTGATTATCCACATCCTGCTCCTGACTTGGAGGCCGAGTGGGACTTGTGGGTGCTTGGGCAAGCTGTTGTTCCTGCATGGAGAAGCACAGACACTTTTCCCTGGACTGTGACACAGCCCCGAGGAATGAGTGAGGCCTTGAGAAGACAAACATCAATAACTCTTGGCAGTGGGTAGGGAAGGAGCAACATGCCCACAACTGTTTGTCCAGTTCAGACTCTTTCGGAGGCACTGGAGAAGCAGGGGCAGGAAACTCATGAGCAGAGCCTGACTCAGGCAGTTTATCTGGCCATCTGCCTCCTCCTGAGGTCATCCACCCATGGAGTGTGGGAGGGTTGAGCAGCTCCAGGTCACTGCCAGGTCAAGGCCATGACCTGCTGGCAGCCTGGGAGCACTGCGTCCACTCTCAGCATTTTGTGGTTTCCTCCAAGACCCCAGTGCTGGCTGGGGAGGACAGGGCTCATCTGCAGACCTTGTGTTTGCAGGCTAGAAAGACCCTTGAGAACCCCAGGCCGTGAAGAACAGGTTAAAAAAAAAACCTATCCAACCTGCACAAACAAAAAGAACCCATCTGAAAATCCATCCCACCTGTCTTGTCTAAACAATTCAGTGACTGGAGTGAAGGTTGACCCCATTTTGATTTTTTCAGGTTCATTTTTTAAACCTTGGGACAACTTCTATATTAACTTCTCCTGTAAGAGTGTATCTGTCTGCTTTAGTTGCATGGGGAACAAAATACAGCTGGCTAAAGTATTTTGGAGTAAATGACTTGGATTTTATCATCTAGGTAGTATTAATTTGATTAATCCAAAGGGGTTTTCTTCAGTAGGGAAGGACTGGTATCAGGTAGCACTTAAGTGAAATAGTAGCTAATAAAAGCCTTGTGTTTGATTCTGCTTGTCTGGTAAAAAGCATAATTTATGTATTTCTTTTGTCTTATTCTGATGAGACTCTGTCCTGAAAAATGTTTAATCACATGAGGTGTCTGGTGAGTTTTGTCATCAAAAAGTGCAACAAATGAGTTTGGTAAAATTGGTTCAAACTTTTAGCTTCTGCTGGTAATTAAATATTCTGTAAATAAAACCTGTAGCAGTTGCTTTTCCTAAACCTGCAGTAATCTGCTTGAAAATCAGAAGCTAGACGTGATTTCTGCTGAGCCAAGAACAGACCAGTGCCCTTTATCCTGGATAGTCTGCTCTCTCTATGCTGTTTTCTAAGGAAAAATAACTCTTCTGTGGTTTGCCAATACCCTCTGGGGGCTGTTGAAACAATCTACCACCAAGTTTGGGGTTTGATTGCCTCACTTTGTTGCTCCTTTTTTGAAACCAAAGCAGAATTTCTCCATTCACCCTGCTCTGCCTTCCCACTCTGCTCAGCCTGGCTTAAATTTTTTGGAGGATGAGGGTGCAGGAGGAAAGGGCTGTGCAAACCAGGGTGCAGGAGCAGCCATGGAGCAGGAGCCACAGGGATGTCACCTGGTGCTTTGAGGTCCACTGGCAGTGTACAAGGGTTGGATAGCAAATGCATGAGCTCTCCATGCCTTATATTGTGGACTTGATTTTCTGAGCCTGAGAGAGTTTTCAGCCTGACAGTGGCTGATCTGTTCCCAAGGGAAAATCTTTTGAGAAACTTCTCTTTCAAGGACTCCTTTTTGTCTGTAGGTTTTGGTTCTCAAAACAATGTCATACAGCTGTTCTGAAAGTGTTTTTCTCTTGTTCCACCCATGGCACCAGAAAGGTGGCTTCTTTGGCCAATCATGTTAACCTGTATGGGAACACCTCATAAAAAGAGTTGCAAGCCCCGAAATAAAGGCTTCTGCCTCATTAGGATCAAACCTCACTGTTGTGATTTGAGTCCACTCTTCTATTTTGTGTCCACCAGCAACATTATATCAGTAGGGACAAGGGAGTAATGGTTTCCCTGTTTGTCTCCCTGCAGGCAAGAGCTCTGCCACCATGTCCGTCAGCGTCCACGAGAACCGTAAATCCCGCACCAGCACCGGCTCCATGAACATCTTGCTTTTCCACAAGGCCTCACACCCGGACTGCGTCTTGTCCCACCTGAACACCCTAAGGAAGCACTGCATGTTCACTGATGTCACCCTCTGGGCAGGGAACAGGTCCTTCCCCTGCCACCGGGCAGTGCTGGCTGCCTCCAGCAGGTACTTCGAGGCCATGTTCAGCAACGGCCTCCGGGAGAGCCTGGATGACGAGGTGAACTTCCATGACAGCCTCCACCCGGAGGTGCTGGAGCTCCTCTTGGATTTCGCTTACTCTTCTCGGATCATTATCAACGAGGAGAATGCTGAATCCCTCCTGGAGGCTGGGGACATGCTGCAGTTCCATGATGTCCGAGATGCAGCAGCTGAGTTCCTGGAGAAGAACCTCTACCCTTCCAACTGCCTGGGCATGATGCTGCTCTCGGATGCTCATCAGTGCCGGCGGCTCTATGAGCTCTCCTGGAGGATGTGCCTGGTCAACTTTGAGACTGTTCACAAGAGTGAGGACTTCAACAACCTTTCCAAGGACACTTTGCTGGACCTCATCTCCAGTGATGAGCTGGAAATGGAGGATGAAGAAAAGGTCTTTAAGGCTGTCATGCAGTGGGTGAAATACGATCTGGATGAACGGAAGGCTTATCTCCCAGAGCTTCTGAGGAATGTTCGTCTGGCTTTGCTTCCTTCTGAATGCCTCAAGGAAGCCTTGGCTTGCGAGGACTTGATCATGGTGGATGAAAGGAACAAGCTTGTCCTGGATGAAGCTATTCAGTGCAAGAAGAAGATCCTCCAGAATGATGGAGTGGTCACCAGCCCCTGTGCTAGGCCTCGTAAAGCAGGGCACACCTTGCTGATCCTGGGAGGCCAGACCTTCATGTGTGATAAGATCTACCAAGTGGATCACAAAGCAAAGGAAATTATTCCCAAAGCAGACCTGCCGAGTCCACGGAAGGAGTTTAGTGCCTGTGCCATTGGCTGCAAAGTGTACATCACTGGAGGCAGGGGCTCAGAGAACGGGGTCTCCAAAGATGTTTGGGTTTATGACACTGTGCATGAGGAATGGTCCAAAGCTGCCCCAATGTTAATTGCTCGGTTTGGGCACGGCTCAGCCGAGCTGGAAAACTGCCTCTATGTGGTTGGTGGACACACTGCTGTAGCTGGAGTCTTCCCTGCATCTCCTTCTGTTTCCTTGAAGCAAGTAGAGAAGTACGACCCCATATCCAACAAGTGGATGATGGTGGCTCCGTTGAGAGATGGAGTGAGCAACGCTGCAGTGGTGAGCGCCAGGCTCAAGCTCTTTGTCTTCGGTGGGACCAGCATCCACCGAGACATGGTGTCCAAAGTCCAGTGCTATGACCCAGCTGAGAACCGATGGACGATCAAGGCCGAGTGCCCTCAGCCCTGGCGCTACACGGCGGCCGCTGTCCTGGGCAGCCAGATTTTCATCATGGGAGGAGACACGGAGTTCACGGCAGCCTCCGCCTACCGCTTCGACTGCGAGACGGACCAGTGGACGCGCATCGGCGACATGACGGCCAAGCGCATGTCCTGCCACGCCCTGGCCTCAGGGAATAAACTCTACGTGGTTGGAGGTTACTTTGGCACTCAGAGGTGCAAAACGCTGGACTGCTATGACCCTATGTCAGACACATGGAACTGTATCACCACGGTGCCTTACTCGCTCATCCCCACGGCTTTTGTCAGCACCTGGAAGCACTTGCCCTCGTGATGAGGGGCAGGGCTTGGGGGCTTGTTTCCGGGAGGTCAGTGAAGGTAAGGATCTCCTCCTCTTAAATTAAAAATTACCTCTTGTCTCAATTGTATTGCCACACAGTGTGCTGAAGCCACAGGTTCCAAGTTGCTTGTCAGGCTATTTCATGGGAAGGGAACATTTAAAAGTGGGATGCAGAGCCAGGAAAGAATAACCAGCTCTGCAGTGCTCTAGTGTAAGTCTAGGTAAGTTCCAAGGGTTCTCTTATTTCCAGATGATCCTCCCAGTATCTTAAGAGATGTATCTACATAGATGGTTGAGGTTCCTCTCCCTCCAAGGTAGCTGGATGTGCCAGCATCACCCTTCTGTGGGTGTGTGTGTGGGCAGATGTGTCCACGCCTGCTCTCACCTTGGAATACATCCTGTTCCCATGCAGTTGAGGGAGTTAAGTTTCCTAAAAACACTTGTATGTGACTCCTGGTCGATACCAGGGTAACAAGTGCCTTGGAATGTCTCAGTAGTTTGATATTTTTGCTGATTTTCTGGGTGATGTGTTTAGAACTGATGAATATGTAGGCAAGTGACCCTTGGAATGCCAGCAAATCCTGGTTCTCTTTTTATGCTCTGTATTTACATTTCAGTGGGTAGCAGAAGCAAAAGCGCAGAAGCCACAGTGCATTTGATGGTCTTGGTGTTTATTTATCATCCATACTGTTGCCTATTAAATCAGAACTTCTAAGACTTCTGTGTCAGACCTGAGTGGGAGGGAAGGGGTTTTGTAACCAGAAGAAGAATGTGTTTATCAGTGTTTTGGGTAGTGTGAGAATAAGAAAGTTGGTGGAAACCCATGATGTCGTATCTCATTCTGGTGCTCTGGTTTTCTCTTGCTCAGGGAGGGTGCTACTGCAGTTCTCCTGGGACAGGGTTTCTGGTTCCTCCTCTCTCCTCCCTAGTGGGGTGTTTGGTTGCCATTCTGGCTGTCAGTGTGGCTCCAAAGGGCTTTGCATGTCCTCACCAACCTGTGCTGAGACACAGCTGGCCTGGCAAAGCCCAAAACCAATTCTCAATTTGCATTATGAAACTAGATGGTGATGCAGCCAACACTTGGGTAGCATCATCTTCCCAGGAAGTCAGTAACACCTCTGCTAGCTCAGTGTGCAAGTTTCTCAGTGCTAGCAGCACACGTAGCCCTGCTTTGGTGGTTGCAGCCTGCACTCCAGCCAGCTAAAGGAGCTGGGAAACCCTCACGTATGGGTGTGGGATTGACAAGCTTCACTTACAGTTTTATTTGGAAAGTGGGGACTGTGGGGAGGGAAATTCTTCCACAGACTCATCAAAATCCACTTCACTTAATACAGGGAAGAAAGAATGCTGCCCAAACCCTCTAACACCCTCTCATTTCCCTGCTTTCCACTTGGTGTGGTTGGTGTGCCTGGGAATCACCCAGCATTTGAAATTGCTGGCACCTCCCAGTGATGATCTTTTCTGATGCCAGATGGGAACCAAGGAGGAGTTCCTGGCACCTCAGCCAGACATTAGCCCAACATGATCACCTGCTTTTCTCAGGTGGGAAAAAATTCACCCCGGGCATTACGCTGGCCTTTGTGAAACACCTGGTTTA
The DNA here is from genome assembly GCA_013399455.1 of Anthoscopus minutus. Classification (NCBI taxonomy): domain Eukaryota; kingdom Metazoa; phylum Chordata; class Aves; order Passeriformes; family Paridae; genus Anthoscopus; species Anthoscopus minutus. The sequence continues at coordinate 289,154 of VWYI01044261.1, forward strand.
TACATGGGTTGGACTGCCATGAGGGCAGGACACGAGTGGAAAGGGTTAAAATGAGACCTTAAAGTGTTCCCAACACTGGAAGATAATGGCCTTTCCAAATTCTCCTCCTCAGGCGTTGCCTAGCATCTGTCACAGTGGCTCAGTAATCTAATTAACTGTCACTGGGCTATTAAATATTGCAGCAAAGACTGTGAGGACTCCATCATTTTCAGCTCAGGTCAATGGGGCCCCCCTTTAAGAGCCATCCTAGAGCTGACAATTAATTTTCTCTGGTAGCAGATGTGTCTGAATATTAAAGCTCAACACCAGCCACATGGCTGGGAGGAGGAATAGGGAGTAGTTTAAGATGGGAGTCGATTCCTCAGTCACTGAATAAAAAACAGTCTTCAAAGTAATAGTGATGTTATTTTCTTCTCCTACCTTTTTTCCTCTATACTGTATTTGGGTTGTTCAGACCTAATAAATAGCTTTGTAGGGGTTCCACTTCTTTACCTCCTGTAATCTGGAGCCTGACACAAGCACAGAAAACTAGGAACTGCAAATAAAACTGGTGAAAAGTCACTGTGTGAGGGTTTTATGTGCTTTTTTGGCTCTGCCTCCAGTCTTTGGTTAAAAGCTATTTAAAATACACACAAGCTCTTGCCAGAAAGAATGTGTGTCCACGTGATTTTTCTTGAGTGAGTTTTGGTTTTTTTTTTAATAAGTCATTGTTATGGCCTCAGCCACTGTGGCACCTCCGTACATAAAGCACCAAGATGGGTGAGTGAACGTCCCTGGTGTGCACATGCTGCTCACATTGCAGCAGCCATGTCCCATGTGCCTGCCCTAGCTGTGCAAAAACTGGGCTTGGGGACTGGGGTAACAGGCTGTAGGATCCTATGACTATGATTGTGTTGGTTTTGCATTGGTTGATATTTAGGAAGAAGGAAGAAACCACTACAATGATCCAGCTCACCCCGTTGTCCTATTGCAGGTATGGCCAAGGGGTTTTCTGGTTTGCAGCTCCCACCATAGGAGGCCTCTGCTCTAACACCTGATTTGATCCTTATGGGATCCTTCTTCAAGTAGGGATGCCCAGAGTGCAGGCTGGCCAGCAGCTGCCCAGGTTCCTATGGAACTGCCTCCCCTCACCTGGAAGAACTCAGGAGCAAACACCCCTCAGAGCAGAGCAAGGTGGGCTGGTGGGGAAAGGCCATGGCAGGAGACAGTACTTTGACTCATGGAAAAAACTGGTCCATGAAAACCAAATAATCTGTCCTTGACAAATGTTGATCATAAACCACCCAGCCTGCTTTTCACATAAAGCATAAAACTGTTCAGCTGGAAATGCTTCCTCGAGGGCATGGCCTTTGCCCTTCCCAGACAGAGCGGGGGACACCTTTCAGCAGAGGTCCCAGCACTGCTGCCAAGGAGGCCGTGTGACATTAATTTAGTGCTTATTACCCACAGTTAATTCCAGGGATCAAGTGTGATTAGCAATATGAAATGCGGAAGCCTCATCCTCTGCCACCCGTGGTGGTGGAGCCATAGGGAGGCAGAACAAGACAAATGAGCACTCTGCTAATGAAGACTCTGTGTTGATAAAGACACATACAGCCCAGCCTGGGGGAGGGTGATGGGTTTGTCACAGTCCTGTGCAGAGACAGTTGATGGGGACAGCTCAACCCCTCCCCAGAGCTGACTTCAGGCAGCACTAGGAACGGGTTCTCCAAGCTGCCTGTGTCCACATTAAAGAGGCTTCTCCAGACTGTCCTGTGTGACACTCTTATTTTCATGGGGCAGTCACAGGTGGGGGTTGCTTGGTCACTTCAGATTGCAAACTCCAGCCAGGGAAGGTGAATCGAAAGTGGGAGTCACTGCATCCCTCTGGGCTGCCTCCTGAGCCTCAAATGCTCTCCTGGGGTGGAGATGTTGGAATTTCCATCTCCAAATAAACGGGACAGCCCAAATCCTGTCGCATCAAGGAGCTAGGGGTTCCCCTGCCCAGAGGTTCCCAATCAGGCACTTTTTAGCCCCTTACAGGACCCTCCTCACAGTCTTTGCTGTTGGGAGCAGGGGCTGGTGGCTGGGCACTGCTCAGGCAGTGGTTCCTGGGACACATCCAGAAGCTCAGAGTGGATTCTGTGGCTTCCCCTGGAGCCCTTTGGTGCTCTCAGCTCCTGTGAGGGCTGCAGGTGGCACCAGCAGCTGATGCCTGCCTTTAGGTGGGCACTGAGTGGCTGAGGCTGAAGGGTTTTAAGGCTATTCTGGCATCTGAAATCTGAACTTTGGCCCCAGAACTCCTGCAAAGATTCAGGCCGCGTTCCAGGGCCTGAGCTGTATTCTGATACCACACTCACACTAGGAACTGGGTCAGTTCCACGGCTTTTCCTGGTTATTATATTACAGTTTAGATAAGCCTTTTGCAAAGACACTTTCACAGCTGCCTGTTGTGGCTCCCTTCCACGTGGAGCAGAGCTTTCACCTTGCAGGGTGCATCATTCCCGGCTCCATCCACAGAGCCCTGCTCACAGAAAGGCACCTTCCCATGCCAAGACCTGTGTACCTGCAAAGAGCAGCCTAAAAAAAACCTCAGGATAATCTCCTGGCTCCTAGAGGCTGCTGCTCACCTGCATGCTGCTGGGGTGGGTGGTTGCTTGCAACCTGCTGGAATTCCTGGAAGAGAGTCACAGCTGGTTTCTCCCCCTGGCTCCTAGGGAAACCCATTTGCATGTGTATAATAGCCAGGCCGGATAAACAGGGATTGCAGTTTTTCTGCCTCTGCTGCTCTTTCCAAGTGGCTGGTTGTCTCTGAAGCCAGTTTATCAGGCAGTGTTGGAAGGGAGTGGCTGGCCTGGGGAGGAAAGTCGATGAAAATCAGGCTTTTCCTAACCCTGGGCAGATGGAAACCTGTGCAATCTGTGCTTGGAGCTTGGCCCCAGACTGTATTAATCAAGCCCCTGGAAATGTCAGTGATATGGATGGTTTTGGAGAAACCTGTGGAAAAAGAGAAAAAGAGCCTTTTTATTTTGTCTTTTCCAGTTTTTGGACCCTCCTCCCTGCTCTAAAAAAAAAAAGAAAGTGAAAACTTTTCCCTCAGTTTTTGAATCCCTTGTCATGTCCACCAAAGTTCTCTACCTGAGCCCTCCCCAGCTGAAGACCCCATCTCCTATCCTGCACAAGCAAAGGACACCCCAGCTCCTAAAGAAACCAGCTGCTTTCCACCTCCACCCACCTCAGGGAGTCGGGATGGGGGTTACTCCACTGAGTGCCCTGTGTGGGCTGAGCTGAGCATCACACCGGTTAATGAGCTTTCTCTTTCCTTCCCCAGATGCCAGAGTCACATCCAGGTCCCCTCTCCTGTGGCCGGAGCCGATGCAGTGACCGAGAGCCTCCTGTCCTCCCACACAGGACTCCGAGGCAGCTCCCACATCCCTTCCTGACACCAGGAGTGGGAGGCACAGCTGAGCCCCACTGCCAGCATCACGCCAGGGGCTCACCAAGAGCCCCACCACAGGTCACAGGCTACCATGCAGGAATAGCAAGGAGCTGAGAGCACTGCCTTGCCAAGCTGGGCACAGGGGGCACAGGGATGGCTTGTGGGCTCCTCTGGACCAACAGGGCTGGGAAGATGGAGGCTGCATCCCTTGGCAAACATGGCTGGGTAGCCCTTTTTGTTACTCAGCTGAAGGGGTTAAGAGATATTAATAATTTTTTCTCTAAGGCAGTGAACTTGCCATTGGCAGTACTTGCTGCTTGGGTGACTTGGAAGTGTTTCTTAAAGGGGGCAAGGTGAAAGCACCTGGCTCTTCCCATCCTCTGGCCATTTCATGGAGGCAATGGCTATTGAAATATTAAAACACAGGAGCTTGGGATGGCTACCAGCAGCATCAGGTACCGTGACAAAATAGGGCAGTTGCCTTTTGGTTTGTACTTTGGGCCTTTTAAATATTTTCCCCCCTTTTCTCACTGCTGTGATTTGGTCATAGGCCGGGTAGCTCCCCACACACAGCTGCTGGGAAGAGCACAGGGCTCTGTTAGTGTGCCAAGGCAGCAGCACCACTGCTGAGATATTCCCCAGATAAAGCCCTCTGCATGCTCAGAGCCAGTCTGCTGAGCTTCCCTGCGCGTGGGTGAGGCTCTCACTGGCAAAGGAGCAGAAAAAGGGGTGCAGTGGGGAATGCTCATTCCTTGGGAAGGGGCACCTTGGCTCCAGCAAGGCCTTGGAGGGACAGCAAGAGGATTAGGGTATCACTGAGTGGTGGGCTGGGGAGGGATCCCCCTCCTTCCTGCTTTACCTCACATGCTGACTTCCCCTCGGAGAGATGTGAGCGTTTCTGACTGCGTGCTGCCTGCCAGCAGCTGGGCTGAGGCTGCCCCAGGTTATCCATGCACGCCGGCTGCCAACTGTGTTTGGGATTATGCATCCAAGAGCTGTCAGCCCGAGCCATTCCTCATTTTGCTGGGGAGGAAGGCACGTGGATTTCAGCTGTCAGTACAGGGATGCAGCTCCTGACTGACCTCTCTGGGGCTGCCCACTGCTGAGGACTGGTCCTGCACTGCCCCAGCACCCTGCTTCCCTGCACAGCAGATCTCCAGATTCTCCAGGCCTGCCTCTTGCCCCTGGATGAGGCTGGGCTGTAGCCTGGCCAGCTGAATGATGCAATGCCATGAAAAGCCTTGACACAGCTTCAAACAGCAAAGGTCTCAGCGGGTGCCCGTCGCTGCCGGGAAGGGCGCACGTTCCGCACAGTCTGCGATGCACTGGATGACGTTTATTTACATCTTCTAGTGTTGTTTTCTTGGGATTGTTTTGTGTTTTTTTTTCCCCTTCAGCTGCTTGTGAACTTTAATAAAAATTATGATCTGGGAAACTGTTTGTGTGTTTTTCACAGGAGCCTTCATTCTTAAGTAAGTTGGATTTAGGTCTAATAACAGGGCCGAGGACTAATAACAGGGTTGGCACTGTGTGGGGTGGTTCACAAACAGCCTCCAAAGCAGCCAGCCCAGCTGTAATTATTGTTGCTTCAGTGCTTGGGAAACTGAGGCACAGTGTCAAGTGTCTTGTCCAAGGTTAATGGTCTATCTGGGAATAAAGTCCAGGGCTCCTCATGTCCTCAGGACATCATGTGGCACTCTATTCCACAGCTGCTCTCACTCAGCTTGTCCATGCCATGATTTCAGGAGAACTTAAAAAGTCTGCAGTGCTAATAACACCTGCCAAATAGGTTGAGGGGCCCAACACAGACACAGCCGTACTCCTGCAGGAAAAGCCAGTAATTTCTAAAGACAAGAAGAATTAATGCTTCTGTTTTCCTTATTTGCCTTCTCTTGGCTGCTGCAGCTCCCAAGAAAGGGGCCTATTGACAGGAGAGATGAGCTTTCCAGCTGGAGCTCCTCCACTCTTTTCTTCCATGTGCATTTCCTCCCATCCCAGAGAAGCTCCCAGAGGCACAGGGAGATCCAGCCCTGCTCTGGGAACGCTCTGGGAGGGTTTTCCCCCCTACAGGACCAGCAGCTCCAGCTGTGCTCAGGGTTGGGACTGTGGGAGCATTGCTCACAGCAGTGAATTGGCACCAGGCAAACTTGTATTTATTTACCTACTCCTCTTGTAGTAGGGGCTTTGGAAGCAAAACTTCCTATGGGTGTTATACAGGGTCTCAAAGGGATTTGGAGCCTGAATTTCTGAGCTGCAAAGGAGACAGGGAACCTGTCCCCTTGCCTGCAAGAGCTGGGTGGGCAGCAGCATTAGCTGACGTGAGCTGGGTAGATATGAGTATAAGGCTCCATAGAAAAAGCTCATTAAAGACCCCTTTGGGAAACCAATTCAGGGTAGAAATTACTGTTTGATGAGCAGGAGAGGGGGGGAAAAGAGGAGGGGGTGGATGTGAATGAAATCCCCTATAGTTTTGTCGATTCAGGTTTTATATGGGACTCAGGGACTTTAAACAGCAGCTGGGAGGCTTTGCAATAGGCTTGCTTTGATATGAGCCATGCAGAGACCTGCTCTTTTGTATTTATTCTGGAGCTTGCCTGAGAGACAATTCAAAAGCAATCAGCAGCTGCTGTGACAGCAGCGACCTGTTGCTATGGAATTAAATGTAATGAGAAATACAAAGGTTTCTTGGTTAGCAGCAACAGAATAAGAGGGAAGCAGGAGATAGAAGTGGATGTAACAGAAAAAAGCTACAGCCAGAGCAGGGCTGGCATTTGAATGGGAGGTACAGGGGTAGAAATGTAAATGTGATTTGTTTTCCCTTTTTAAAAGAGCTTTTTTGCCATCTCAGCAGGTCAGGCTCAGCTTTGTCTGGGAGTGAGCACTTGGGAAAGAGTCCTGTCTGGTGGTGGCACTGGAGTTGTGTGTTCCCAGGCTCCTGGGAAACAAGCCAGCCCTCACTGTGGCGTGTCAGGAGCTCAGACATCTTCCCCACGAAGTGCAGGAGCCTGACATGGAGATCCCTGGAGGAGCAGGGGGGCTCATCCTACACCTCCCTTGTTTTGCAGTGCCCAATCCTATGGGAGAACCAGGGCAGGACAGAGCTCCTTTCCACACACCCTCTGGCCCTGGCTGGAGCCTGCCCCTGAGCTCTCTCCACCTCAGTAACAGAGTGCTCCTCACTCCAAAACACGCTTGGGAGGAGAGGGCAGGGAGGTGGCACCAGGCAGCTGGCATGATCAGATCTCCATCCCCAGGGCCTGAGCCTGCTGAATGTCCCTAGATGCAAAAGGCTGATACTCCTATGTCTTTAAATGAAACTCATAGTGCCTTATTGCATTTTAAATATGCATTTTCCCAGCCTAACCCCAGCTGCCCTTGGAATAATACTGCTTTGCAGTGGAGCCCTGCAGGGAATTATCATCTGAGCCCACTCCCTTTGTCATGAGAGTCAATTAAAAGCAGAGTAGCTGGTGATTTAATAGCTTTAGTGTCTGAGGGAGCACCACATCCATCAGAGGCCAACTCTGGCATTTAAACACATAACTGGAGAAGAGGAGCACTCTTTTCCAGCTCCAACATGCTTTCAAATTCATCCATGTCCATACAGTGCACTAACCCCTCATGTCCATGGCTTGCCATCTTCTCCTGCACATTAATTAATGCCCCAGCATTGCACATTCTCTTTGCAATATATCCCATGTGAAATTGTTTTCCTGTTTCCCCTTGCACCTTTTCCCTTGGGGTAAACCAAACAGGTTTTAATCTCTGAAGACAGTCCAGGCTCATGAAATGCCATGTGTGGCAATGCTGCTCCGTAAGCAGTGTTTGAGCTAAGCTTGCAAGAGCAGAAGAAACCTTTGGCCCCAGCTCCCCACAACCCCAAACCCTCTTGCTCCAGAGCAGAGCAGGAGCCCAGTGCCCTCCAGGCACAGGCAGCAGTGCTGGGGTGGGAGCAGGGTGGAAGCCAGCAGCAGGCACTCCCAGTGGGAATGAATAGCCAAGGCTGAGCTCATTTATTCTTCCTTCCTCACCATCTTTCTTTTCTTTCCATTTCACCACCTCCTTATTTAACATCCCTGGCTGTTGTGCAGAACCATCACCCTGTTTTGCAGCACTGTGACCTACTTCGCCACAACGTCCCGACTTCCTCACTGAAATTGCGAGCTCAGAGCCCACCCAATCCATTCAGTGCTTCTCAGCTGAATAACAGATCCAATTAGGTGGAAAAAGCCTGGCTTTCATGCTGTCAGTGCCTGCACGTCTCACTTCCCACTCCCCAGCACACGCGGCACCACTGAGGGCCACAGCTCACAGACGGGGGCCCCTCTGTGTTTGTGTGTTCCCCACCAGATGAAGCTGGGGGAAGGGTTCAAGACAACTGGTCCTGGTTACTCAACCTGTCCTTTCATTCTTCCTGACAGTCTCTGAGGACTACAGAGCTCAGGAATCGTAATTTGTGGGTTTTCAGTTCTGTCTCTCTTGGGAAGGCCTCATTTCCCAGCAGAGGCTGGGGAGAACAGTCCATGACTAGGCTAGGATGGCACAACTTGTGCTTGTGCAGAAGAACGTGATTTAATGACTGATAGAAAGACCTGTCTCTCACTCCTGGCATCATACCTATCCCCAGTCCTGTGGGTTTATCCCAAGCAAATGTTTTAATTCTGCCCATTACTGCTGCCATCACTCTTCTCCACCACAGCAGGGCTCCTTCTCTCTCCTGCCCCAGCAGGCCAGCTCCACCCCAGGATGCCGGCTCCACTCCATTGTGGGGGATAGCTGGTTGTTAAAAGGGATGAGTAGAAACCAAACAAGGAGAAAAAAGCCTAAGGGCCACCAGGAAAGGCCCTTTTGGTTTCTACCTTGCCTGGCTGGCTGGGATGGTCGGCTGTCCCCTTGCCCTGAGGCCAGCTCAGCAGCACTGGGGCCCACTTGGCTCCCTGGCAGGTGCAGGGAGGAGGGAAAACACCCTTCCCTCCATTTCTGGGTCATGTCTGGAGGAATTACACACGCACACACAAACAGGAGCTGCTTCCCCATGGCTGCTTCCCAGCACCCAGCAGGGCTCCTGCTGCCTCCCAGCCTCTTTGCCCACGCTGCTGCCCCGCCGGGATCACGGCTGCTCCCAGCCTTCCCACAGGCTTTTGCTAATGACTCATCGCTCCTGCTCGGCTCTAATTAGGCTCCTGTCTAATTAGGTTCACTGGAAAGATGAGGCTGGTGAGAAGCAGCCCTTTGGTGAAAGGAAAGGGGAAAGAAAGAGCATCTGGAGATGCTGGAGGGAGACACCAGGCTGTGGTAAGAGGTCAGGGGGGATTGGGAATTGCCAGCTGAGCTACATCTGTGCAAGGGATGGAGCATAAAGGGAGGAAAGCAAAGAGACTGAAAACAAGTCCTCTCTGTACTGACATTCAGAGGAGTTCCAGAGTGCAGGACAAGTGGGGCTGGGGGAGCCTGTCTTGAACCTGCACCCTTGGGCATCCTTGAAACAGAGGCAGGAGAGCAGGCTCTGGAGCAAAGCCTGGTTTGGGGGTGATTCAAGAGGTGTGAAGGCAGCTTTAGGGGAAACACAAGGGACACCCACTGTCTGCCCATCCCTGTGAGTGCTCATATAAATTGCTAGTGTCAAATCTTATTTTCCACTTACTTTTTACATGGTTCAACCTCTTAAAAATCAAGGCATTTACCATATTTAACATTCCTGCAGCAAATTAACAAGCCCCAGGTGCCTTTAGCGGCAAAGGTAAGTCATTCCTTTACCATTCACCTTGTATCTGATCACAAGGCATCTCACTCATTCACTGCATTAATTAGGGTTTTGCCTTTCCTTCTCTTAATAAACCCTCCATGAATGAGTGGCCTGTCTGCAAGCCCCAGCCCAGCGTGCACCTGTGTCCTCCCAGACCTCCAGTTTCTCTCCCTGAAGGCAGTGCCAGGACTGAACCTATCAAGGGCAGGGAAGGGGAAATGCAGATAATGCAAATGTTGAAGGTATCACTAAACTATATTTCCAAAGAGCCTCTCCTGTGCCTGGCAATGCTCCTTTAGAGGCTCATCCCATTCTAAGGATCCTGTATGATCCCTTCCAGGTCAATCTGCCAGTGAAAATCCAACTACAAAACCACAGAGACATTTTGCATTTTGCTCTTTGCTCTTTCCTTGGGAGCCAAGGAAAGGCTGGGCAAGAAAGCTGGGATGCTCAGAAACCTATCACTCCTTCTTGGGACCATCTAAATTGATTGATCCCTGTGGTCTGGAGAAAATATCCATTTCATTGTCTTAGCTGTGCTGTAATGGCTCAGAGCATGGAAATTGTGAGCATATGAAATTGTGGAAAGCTCGTTAAGGATAGTCAAATTAATATGTGGAGGTGTCCTGGAGCAGCAGGGCCCTTTGCTTCCTCCTCTGCCAAAGGCAATTTGTATTGCCTGCCCAGGCTTCCCCCTGGCCAATGGAAACAGGGGGGTTTGGAGTGCACTGTGCAGAGAAGCTCAGGGTGCCTGGCTTGCTCTGCAACCCAGCCTTTCCCCAGCAGGATTCAGAAAGGATTTGATTTTCTCCATGTGGCTTGTCATCAGTAAATGTGCTGTCCCATCTCCCATGACCAGTGCCTGTTGTGCCAGAGCAGCATCTCCCACTCCCAGCAGCTGCAGCAGCTGTTGTTTTACAGCAGCAATGCACAGGCTGGGGTGCCCCAAGGGGTGCTTCTGTCAGGCATCCAGGCTGCAGAGCCAAAAGGGGCCATGGGAAAACGTGCTTTTTAAAAGCCATACCCAGGAGCTGACAGTTTGGGCGAAGGCTTTTGTTCAACTTCAGTAAATAGGTGAGCTGGGACGCCTGGGAATGCAAATAACACCAGGACTACTGAGCAGCCGTCGAGATAAACGAACTCTTTCATCTCCTGTCTCACACCCAGGGGTTGCCTGTCTTGGAGCAAGTGCTGCGTGACAGGGTGTAGGCTCAGGTACAGACGTGACTCAGGCTTTCAGAACAGCATGTGCAGCACAGCTGAGAGGAGGGGAAATACCGGGCAGTGAGGGCACTGCTGCCTCACGGGGGCTGGCGTTCCCTGACACCTGCTGAGGAACAACACAACTCCCCAAGCAGCTGACAGCCCAAGGCTTTGATCAATACCTGATTCTTAGGGCTGTCTTGTGCCAGGTCAGGAGCTGGACTCAATGCTCTTTGTGGGTCCCTTCCAACTCAGGATATTCCATGAACACAATAGAATTCTATTGATTCTCAAGCAATCCTTTCTCCTTCCCAATTGTACCTCGAATCCAAGAAAAGTGGAGTAACTAATGGAAATGAAGCAATTCCTCTGCCTCAAAATCAATACACAGGGGATGAGGGGTGCAGGTCTTCTGCTTCTTCTGCCTGGGGAGAAGATGCTGGAGTCCTGTGCAGGACTGGCAGTACAGAGCCAGCGCTGACTGCTGTGATCCAGCAGAAAATGGTTGTGGGGAAACCCCAGCCATTGTGGTCCTCCGTGACTTCTCATCGTCATGGCTCTGTACTTCTGGCACTCTCTCCTGCCTGGATTGATGCCTGCAGGGAACACTATGTACCTTATCATGGAATCACAGAATAGTTTGGGTTGGAAGGGACCTTAAAAATACTTTTTCCATCACCCCTGCCACAGACAAGGAATTTTCCATTATCCCAGGTTGCTCCAAGCTGTGTCTGACCTGGCCTTGAACACTTCCAGGAATAGGACATCCACAGCTTCTCTGGGCAACCTGTTCCAGTGCCTTACCACCCTCACAAGGAAAACTCTTCTTCCTAACATCAGCTCCCCAGGGGAGACTGGAAGCTGGGTACAGCATTTCTGATGGGTCTTGTCTTGCAGGAGATGTGGGAACACCTGAGCCACAACAGCATCGTGGGCCCTGTCCTGTGATGAGATGCAGCATCTCAGGTTCTCTAAGCCAAAAGAGTAAAACCCTCTGTGTCTAAGACTTGTCAAAGACACTGAGCTGTGTTAGGGGCTTACAGGAACTTAAGCACATGCAGCCCCCAGACTCACGTTATTCTCATCATGGGGCTAAAGAGGCAGAGAGAACAGCTGTGACACTTCCCCTTCCTGTACAAGGATGAAAAGCCCTGGGGGGAAGTGGGGAGAAAAACCCAAGGAATAGCACATGGCCATCTGTCCTTCAGGAAAATGCAAATCTTGTAAGAGGAGGAAAATAAGTTAGATACCAGTGGGTTCAAACTGGAATGGAGATGAAAAAGGCAATGCAAACATTTGTTTACAGGTTAAGGTTAGGGCTCTTCATTCAGCCTTGGTGCAAAAAAGTCATCAGCAAAAACACCAAAGGTGTGGGAATGAATCAGGCAGAAAACTCAGACTTAAAATCAAATTTATTTAGAGGAAGAATGACTTTACAAGAGGTTGATACTGATAACTAAAAAGGAAGATAAATAAAAGCTTGTTACAAAACCTAATGGTTTCTGGCAAGTTACAGAAAAACTGAAGAATTTTACAGTCAATAACCTGCTCACTTTTTACATAATTACAAATTAACATACAGCAATTAGGTTTTACCCTCTTCTTTAAAAATCTTTTTTTCCCAACTTTTTTTCTTTATGGGTTCAACGTGAAAATGCAAAGCTTTTTTTTTTCCTTTTTTTTTTAATAAGAAACAAACCAAAAGCAGAGGTATATCAGGTTATTATAATACACCTCAATGTTCTGAGAATTACTCAAGTGCATTCCATATTAGTATAAAATAAACACCAGGCTAAACTTTAACCATAGGCAAACTGAACCAGACATAGATTTTTATTTCTTTTTTTTTGAGTCAGTGTTTAATATTGATAAAGAAAATAGCAGGATTACTTTAGAGCATGGAAAGGATGGATACCTATAGACAGCTTAAATACATACAAAGCTCATAGCTGTATGCAAAGCAGTGAATGTCATCCTGTTCCCCCCTCCCCCCAAGCAATGGAAGCTGAATTATATTTGGGCAAAGCATCAGTGTCAGTGAAATGCCTGTGGAAGGAAAGGACACAGAGCCATGGAAATGCAGGTGTGAAGGGAAATGCTGGTGTTACACTTCTCATGACTGAAGAGCACAAGGTGTAGGAGATTTGGCCAGTTCAGCTTGCCTATAATTAAAAATTAGCTGCATCACCAATGAAGAACCGTGGATTGCTGCCCCTTCTGACAAATGAAGCAAGTTATGAGCAGCAGGGGAGGCTTTTCATTTAAAAGGGTGCCCTAAATCATGATAAATTCCCAAACCTGGCCAGCAGGCAAAATAATTTCCAGAGTTCTGGTTAACAAGGAATGTTTTGTGGGATTTTAGCAGATACTCTCCTGTGTCCCCTGCCCAGTCCTCCCTAGATATCCTAGACAGCTTCCTTGGGATTTGGCACCTGAAGAACCTCTTCTGACTAGGTGGCATGTGGAAGGACTGGAATTGGGTGTTTCAGCAACAGCTGTGAGATATCCTAGTGACTCAAGGAAGGTGCAATGCTGATCAGACTCTCTGGATGCAAACCCACACAAACTGATGGCATGACTGTGCTGCCCAGCACTGGGACATCTCCAGCAGGGAGAGTCCACCCTCAGTGGGGATGACAGCTCCCATACCAGGGAGGCACCTGGGAGATGTCCCAGTGGCCTGGACAGTCAATACCTTGGTGCATGGAAAGGGATGCATCTCCTCACATCTCCTTTACTCTGAGTTTCTCCAAGGAAAAGGAGATGGAGGCAAAACCACAGGCAGGGCTGCTTCCCTACCTGCTGTGAGGAAGGTGATGGTGAAGCTGACATGGGCTCTCCTGGGGGATGTACCTGAGCCAACAGAAGCCAGTTCTCTTGTCCTGCCACTTAATCCATCTGCAGTGGGACTGCAGTCAGGTTCACACCCACTTTGGTCTGAAAACAATACAAAAACCTTGGTCCTTCCTCCCCTCTTGGGGAAAAGCCAAACCAAACCAGGAACACACCTACTTGAAGCTCTGATTTTGCTGGGGATACAGAGAAGGAAGCAATGGCAAAACTGATTGTCTCCAAATAACCCTAATGAAAAGGGGCAAGACCAATTCCATTTAAAGTGCTTTATGGCATCAAACTGACATCAAGTTGCATGCTGAGATGATTACTTCATTTAAAAGAATCTAAGGCCAAGTCCACACAACCCCGTCGAGTCGTCCACCCTTTCTACAGCAACTCTCTGCTGCTGGGTATTCTGGCACCTCCAGCTAATACTGGCCACTTCTCTACTTGTCTGAGCCCACTCTCACCTTCCCTGGACACTGAAACTCCTCCTGTTGGGCAGTGGCAAAGACCAGGCCAAGAAAAGCCCAAGAAAATCAAATCTGATTTCTGCCCTCCAGGAAACACCAGCACAAACAGCTCCAAGAGTCCTTGCAGAATCCTCTTCTCCAACAACACAGGCTTCAAACAGATGGTTTTGAACCTACTTGAGTCCCAGGAGCCCAATGCAAACTGGGTGGTTTGGGATCAAGGGACTGGCTCTGGGAACTAGCAACAGGCTGGGCTGAAGAAATAACATGCCTTCAACAAGGATGGATGCCAGGCATGGAACTGGAGCAAATGCAGTTTTAAAACCAGGAAGAGGAAAGGTTTGGTGCTGTCAGGCTGGGACCATACTCCAGCAGACAATGCTAGACAACCTTCAGGGATCAGAGCAGGAATCTGACTCTAGGAACGTATGCCAAGGCTTTCCAAAGAAAACGTGGGGTGGGAAGAATAAAAGGCTAAAGAGATAAAAACAAGCCCTTACCTTCCTAAAGGTGAAAAAAGGAGGAAGCAGTGTGGGAAGAAAGGCTCCATTCCAAAAAAGTGAATCATACTCTAACAGACATTCCTCCAGGGACAAAGGCCTGTCCACCAGAATTTAAGACACTAACAGCTTTGATACACAGAATTTCTGGTCAGTGTATTTCTGATTCCCTGTGGTTTCTGTCAAGGAACCACAGGGACCTTGGGAGATCACTTAGCCAACCAACAGTATTTGCACTTCAGGCACTGAATGCTCTTTTTGATTTGCACAGGTCAGGAGAGATGGTGAAGCCAGGCAGACTCAATCCTGCTGCCCTGGGTCACACATCTCCCTTTTGGTGCCCTTCTCAGAGCCACAGGACGTTGCTGTGCTGTGAATATATCATGTGCTGGGACTGGAGGAAGGACAGTGGGATAAATTAAAAAGTTCATAGTAGCAAAGGCTGTTCCAGACTGAGGGGAACTCATGTACCAGTGCCCCGATCTCAGTTCACACAATAATAAATGAGCCATGCACTGCTTTGGTTTCCAAAAATTTCAGCTTGGCACATTTGTGCTTGCAGATGTATAAACAGGAGGGCAGAAATCACTTTCTGAAGTTGGTGGTTTTCTTATGACAAAGGTAACACCACACCACCAGCATGTGCCTCCTTCAGCTCCCCTTGGGTCCAGGAGAGCAACTAGACCCTCACATCACTGCAAAGCACTCCATGCTTTGCTTTTTCCTTTGCCTCCAAAAGGAATGAGAAAACCTAACCAAAGTGTTTAAATAAGGAAACTAATTGACAGGAGGAGCCTTGTCTGAAGTCACTGTATCTTTCTCCAGACTTTTTTTGGCCTGATGATGCTCTGCCTTGAAGAAAGCTCTCAGATGAAATTGTGTGACTTGGGGCATGAAATAAGCTGCAAAGCAGTACTGCCCAACGCCATGGTTTGTAGGAAACGGGGAGATGAGAACATTTGGTTTACCAATCTTTTGGTAAGAAAACAAAACAAATAAACAAACCAAAAAAATAAAAAGGGGGAAAGAGAAAAAAACCATCAAACTATTCCCCAAACAAAAGCAAAAGTAAAAATAAAAAAATAAAACCAAGTAAACTTTTTAAAAAAAATTCTTTCAGATAAAATGAAAGATAAATATTTTTGCAAGCCCTGCTTGCAATTAAGAACAAGCACCAAATAATATTTTTAAAAAAAAAACAAAATAAAAATAAATCTCAACCCTTTTTCCTTTCTTTTTTTTTCTCTTTTTCTTTTGAATTTTAATAGTGTAGAGAGCTTCCAAAGCAAGCAGGGTTCCTGCACCAGGACAGCCCAGCCTAAGCATCCACCTCACCATCAATGCTGCTGATACTCAATCAGCACTAACTGAAAACTGCTGAGGGTCACCAGCTCCTGACAAGCCTGAGAGCAAACTAAAATCTAACAATAGTACAAGGGGAGAAATGATTTGTTATTTCAAAGAAAAAAACTGGTAGGAAAGGAAATGCACTTGACAGCTTCAAACTCTTGAGCGAAACTTTGACCTATTTTGAAGCTGGTAACCATTTACAAATCCACTCGGGTAATTCTCCTGACAGGGTTTGAAAGGAAGGTGATTTTCAGAAAAGTGTGTCTCGTTGCATTTCTCCTCCCCCACTGAACACATCCCTGTATTCCACAACTCTACAGACACCCCACAGCCGGCACAGCCAGAGCTGCCCTTGGACCTTCCTGTTCTGCACGGAGGCCATGGGGACACGCCACACTGCACTCTGGACCTGTCCCACAGCAGGTTTGGGTTTGTCCAGCAGAAGCTTCTTCTCCTCAGAAATGGTTCCTAAGTGCCCAGCACTGCACAGCCATAGGGAGAGGAGCCATCTCCTTGGAGCCTGCCCCATGATGTGTCACTGACCTGCCCGGACACTGCTGCTCTCACTCTGCCTCAGAAACGAGCAGGGCAAGTGAGAAGATGCAGAGAAACAGAAGCCCAATGGTAGCACAAAAGGCAGGCTAAGAAAAACACAGAGAACAGAACAAATACCCCTAAAAGCAGATTTTTAGCCACCCCTCCACTCAGTCATTAGGCTTGCCTGGGGATGTCAAATGCAACTGGAGAGCTCTATTCCAGCAAAAACATGATCTTTACTGCATGGATGAGAGGGAATGAGTTGGAGCTTAAAGACATTGTGTAAAAAAAGTGTTACTTACTGTTGTTTCCATTTGCACAGTCTGTTCTGGCTCCCAGAGACTGCCTTACCAGCCTACCAAAATTCTCTTTCATGCACCATTTTAAATACACCCAGTAATGTTCTGCTTGACTCTGGAAACAGTTTGACATTTGACTCCTCTGCCCCATAGAAACAGTTCAGAATGATTTTATATTTTAATTTTTATCCTCTGAGTTGTTGCTTCTGAATGCTGTTACTGCCTCCTGGTGTAAGGTACCCTTCTGAAACCAAACAGCCCCTATCCCATGAGCGCAAAAGGGGTGTGAAGGTCGATGTGTTACAGTCAGAGCAGTATGGGCAAGATATTTAATATCTACACATTCCCTCAAAGTCCTCAGGTATCTTCTATCCCCACGGGTGGACCTTGGGTGCAGGGACTGTAAGCATATCCCAGTGGATACATAGATACATATATGTATATATACAGTGTATCTATATATGCCAGTGTGTATGCACCATTTGTAGAGTCCTAATCTTTTGCTAAATGCTTGGTTTTGGTTCTTTTCCCCAGAAAAGGGGAATTTGAAGGCACAGACCCCTTAAGGCTATATTCTCTCATCCTTTAGCAGTAAAAAGAGACAGATAACATCTACCCCGATCCATTTGACCCCAGGTTTGCACAGGGAGATGGTCCTGTGCACTGTGCAGGCACAGCCTCTGCAGGGAGAATTCACCTAAAACCACAGGAGAGAGGCCCTTTTCCACCACTTAGCAGACTTCAGAACATGTTTTATTTAAAACCTCCAGACGCTTGTCCAGCGCAGGCGCCAGCCACGTGCCGTGTCACAGGCAGGGAGATGTCCAGGGTGCCAATGCCACCAGTGACCACTGGAGCAGTCCATGCTCAGCAGAAGATCTCCTCACCCTCTGGAGGTGCTTCTGATGAGTGAGAATCTGTAGCAGCAAAAAACATCATGTGGGAATCACTATGGGAACATAGAGACACAGCAGGCAGAGCGGGGCTCTGTGTGCACAGAAACCCTGCTGTCTGCCAAATCTACCGGGCCCCTTAAAAGAAGTTCAGTTCCCTGATGAGCTACCATGAAATTACATCTTGTAATGGGTGAGATTTCCTGTGCACAAGCTGGAAGGCATCAGTGAGCTAGCATGAATGAAACCGGTCATCCGAGGGCATGTGATCAGATTTCATGTGGGTCAGAGGTTTGAGGTGCAGCTCTGAGTCCTAAGGGGATGCAAAACTACCAGACAAGAAAAACCCTGTATGTTTTTGTTTCAGATCAAGAGACAAAACAGAACAGCTTGAGGGAAAGGGAAAGGCCACCAGAAGGCTTGTAGGTATCACTTCGAAACTGCCATAGAGCTAAAGCAGACATCAGTGCCTCAGGAGCTGCATAGCCAGGAGCATCCCAGCAGCAGCTCCCTCTGAAAGCACTGACACTGAAGCAGAGAATCCAGCCCATGAAGGCTGCTCAGGATGGGATGGGAAGAAACAATGAGAATAATGTGTGTCCCTCTGACAACCCCAAGAGCTCCAGAACAGGCAGAAAAGCCCAGGGAAGATCACTTCAAGCTGAAAAGTCCACTCAGCTCAGCTGCTCTTCCCCATCCCTGTGTCACCACACTCATTTAGAGCCAGATTTTGTGGCTTCCACAAGTTTACTGGCTGAAGGAAAAGAGCTAGTTTACCAACCCTGAAAAAACACCTGTGAGCTCCCCTCACACTCACCAGACTGTTGGGAACGATGTCCCCTGCCCTTTTTCTTCTTTTCCTTCTTCTCCTTTGGTTTGGCTAAACTGAAGAGGCGAGTAGGCATCTGGGTCTGTTCCTCAGCTGCCTTGTTAGTCTGGTTTGTTGTGCTAAGCAAATGGAAAGTGCTTTTCTCTTTGTGTGTCCTTGAAAGACTGTTCCTTTTGGGGGAGACAGACAGTTCTGCGTCAAAGTGCCCTTGTTTAGGAAAGGAAGGGTTCTTCTGCAGGGAGGATTCATCAATGCTGGACTGGGAGGAGACTCTTGCAAGTTTCTCATGTAGATTTGAAACCTAGAAAGGAAAAATGTTTCATGAAAGAGGCTAGCAGAGAGCATGGATAGAAAAGGCATGTCCCAGACCACTCACAAAGGTTGTTCTTGTGAACATCCAGCCCATTCACCAGGTAAAATGTCATCCCCATCCAGGCAAAGGGAGAAGAGCCCTCTCTGTTCAAGATGAAAAAATGAGGCATACAAAGAGTAACACTCCACTATCTTTTGCTCCTACATGTACTCTGCTGTGTATCAACAAGCCAAGGGCAAATATTCTTTAAGATCTCAAAAGCAAGACTCACCCTGCATCGTTTGCACACACAGATGGTGGCAGGAGGCCAAGGAGCAGCGTTCCTCTCTTGGAAGGGAACGCCAGCACACGGCACAGGAGCACCATGTGTCAAAGGAAGCCTTCCCAAGCAAAAGATGAAAGCAAAAGCATTTTTCCTGATTTTTTTTTTCCTAACGGCTGTCTCAGGATGTAATTGAGCTTGCACATTCAGAGGGAAGATCAAAACAAGCCCAACAAAGCTTGACTGAACCCTCTATTAATAGCTCTGCAATGTCAGTCAGATACCTGCCTTGAGAAGGTGCTTCCTTCTCCTAAATCTCTTAGGCCTTGCAGGCATTTTACCTCTCAGCCTCTCCCACAGCATCCATGCTCCTTGTCTACAAGTGCTTGGAGCTGGAACAGCTTCACTGGCTGCCTGGAAAACTTCTGTCTTGATCAGGAGCCAGGTGGGAGGGAGCAGGACCTCCTTTGGTGATTAGCTTTTCAGACCCCACTGCTCAGCTCCACAATTAGGCAGTTCAGGCATCCAAAATCATTCCCATTCTGCAATCCAACATTTATAAACTAACTCTGCTACAGCCCTAAGCAAATTAGAGTCAGAATTAGTGAGTTACAAACAAACAAACAAATGATCAACAGGCTTAAGAATTCAATTCAGTCCATGTTTTGTCAATGGTGCTTGCTCTCCTCAGTCAGTTTGCTGCACAGTTGTAAAGGAATAAACCTTAGTTTGTTGAAAAATGCCCAGACGAGGATCTATGTGTGAGTTTTCCTTTGTGGTTGTGAGCAGTCAGACCCCAGAAGCCTCTTCCAGCAGATCTGGAGACCTTTGCTCACTGAGCCACAATAGGACTGCAGGTGCTCAGTCTTTTCAGGACAGGGGCAATGCCATCTCTGCTGGATATTGAGAATGCTTTTGGAGGTGGATGTCAGCATGTGAACAGCCTCACCCTGCAGTTATCAGCCTCACAAGTGGTTTTTGTAACAGCTGGAGGCTGCGGGTTACCCACAGCACACAGGCCCTTTCTGAGAAGGATGTCTCCTCTGCCTGGCCACTCCCCAGAGCTCAGCTCTCAAGTGAAGGCCAACATCAGGGATGGGATTGCCTGGGGCATCTTCCCTGGGAGCCTGCCACCTCCCCTCTGCCATCCCCCAACACACGGACAGGGAAGTGGGCAGAGCTCAAGCTGCCCAGCAGTGGCCAGGCACCCCCAATACACCACAAAGCACCAACACTGGCAGTGCCTCAGCAGCTCCAGAGGTGTACAAAGCGCAGCACTGCACAAGGGAAGAGCCAGTTTTAAATGCCAGTCCTCACAATGTGGGGCTGGGCTGGCAGCAGCTGTGTGCCCTGTGAGGGGCATGCAGTTCACCCAGGAGCTGGCTGGGAGCCCTGCAGGGATCAGCCTCCCTAGAAGCCTGGCTGTTGGCATCATTTACCTGGTTGTGGTCAGGCTCCAGCCGCATTTGAGCAAATCGCTCCAGGTCCTGCTTCAGCTGCACCTTCTCCCTCTCCAGCTGCTTCTGCGCCGCGCGGAGCCTCTCCAGGTCGAGCTGGTACGCCGCCTTCTTCACCTGCAGCTCCTCCCGCTCCCGCTCCAGCTCCTGCCTCAGCCTCTGCACCTGCTCCTCACGCTGGGCCAGCTCGGCCTCATGCTCTGCCAGCTCCTTCTCCCGGACTTCCCACTCCTTCTCCCTCCTCCGCCTCTCCTCCTGGTGCTGTGTCTGCTGCTTCTTCAGGTTGGCCAACTCCTGGCGCTGCTTCTCCAGGTTGCGCTGCTTCTCCTGCTCCAGCAGCGAGGTGGGCCGGAAGAAGCTTCGGCTCAGAGCCCTCTCGCTCAGAGCCAGCTTCTGGTCCTCGATGTAGGTGTCCTGCTGCAGCACCACGCCCTGGGAGAGAGGGGACAGAGATCACTGCAGCATCCCCTCTGTGGGGAGAGGCCTGCCCCTGAAAACCTCAGGGTGCTGTACTGGACCCTTCTCCCACCCAACCTGCAGCCCAGCACTGCTTCCCTTAGGCAGCAGCTCATTCCAGCCTGCCCTGGGGTGTCTGGCCATGTGGGGTTGTGACATGAGAAGGGGAGACAAGGGCAAAGCACGACTGGCAGCTCAGGCAAGCAGTGTGTGGGAGCAGGATAAAGGGCTAAGCCTACCTGCAAAGCACTGAGCAGCTTATGGAGGCTGGTAATGGTTTGGAGGACCTGCTGCGAGAAAACAGAAGCGTTGCTGTTAGATCTCACTGGCTGCTGGGTACGTGGACTGCACCTTCTCTTGCTCTGTGTCCCACCAATGGGTCAAGCTGCACAGCCATCCCTCTGCACCCTACTTTTCCTCACTCTTCCCTTGCAATGACTGCATCAATCCCCAGTACACCAACACATCCCTTGACCATCTCCCAGAAGTGCCTGGCATCACCTTCTTCCCTTTCCTAGCTGTCACTGCAGCAGGGGAAGGAACATCTGCAGAGGCACCACTCGGCACAGAGCTCATCAGAAGTCCTGGGCTGTCTCTGCAAACCCTTTCCCTTGCTCAAGAACAAGCTGAGTAATTGGGATGAAACTCAAAAGATCACTTAAAAATTTCGGGGAAAAAATTTCAAGGGGTTGAAAAAAAAGAGCAATCTTTAAATAGATGTGGACTCCTTGTATCCTTCTCCCCCAGTTGACCCATACAAGACCCACTGCTACCAGAAAAAAACGCAGAAAAGCTGCACTACAGCCAGCACACAAGTGCAGCAGGTGTGTTCTTGGAGGCTTTCTGAAAATACAGAAATGCAAACACCTCATGCATCAATACAGAGCAAGCTACTTTGGAGTGATGCCTTATCCCTAAATTTAGCCTAACTAAAAATTTCTCTGAATCTCTCATATCCTACAATTAATTTCAAGAAGAAAAAAAGAGCACTTCAGTATTTGCAGTAGTGGAGTGATAGCCAGTATTAAGAGAACTGCTTCTCATTTTGTCATTAATGCTAATTGGGAGTTATGAATGTGTATCAAAGGGAGAATAGAAATCTAATTGCCCCAATTCACTGCACCTGCAACATAAAATTAAACTCTCTGTCTGCAGATGCACAATAAATACAGCCCTGTGCATCCTGGTGGTAATTAACCCTTGCTGCTTATAATCAGCACATATCATCTTGCTGGCAAGCAGATGACAATCAGTGAATTCCCTGTCTAAACATCCAAGGTTAAACAAATAAATGACACAGTGGGTTCAGCTTAATGTATTTAAAAGTCTAGATGTGCTTCAGCAAATTAAATGTGTTTTCTTCTACATTATCACCTATTGAGACAAATTCTCTAGCCATTTAAATGAAGGGAGCAGCTGAGCAATGGAATCAATTCTTACCTCATTATTCCTCTTCAGCATGAACATCAAATTAGCATTTCCACCCTATGACAAGATCACAAATTTAATATGAGGACAATGAAAAATCATAGCATCTGAAGCTGAACTAATGACACATCCATTAAACACTCCCCTCCACCTTCCATTTTGGGAGAATTCATGCATGTTTTTAGGCCACTTAGACTCATATAGAATAAAATGTTAATTAGGTATTATTTTGTAGTTATGTGATGGATTGATCCCCAGACAAAAAAGGTGCAAGGTTGTAGCTGACCTTATCATTTCACTAACAATGCTAAACTAAACACATGCTTTGGCCGACCTGCAGACAGATGGTAACTAACCTGTGCCACCAAGGAGCAGAACTGATTTGCACTGGTTTTCAGGTCAGTGGTTTTGGGTGCATATTTCATATTTTATTTTATTTTATTTTTAACTTGTGAGGATGTACCTAATTGTCAAAAAATTTTCAGGCATTTTTCAGAGCTAGAGCTGTCACTCCTGGAATCTGAACTCAGTGGTGGCAGACACACAAACCCAGCTGTACCTTCTTTAAAATGCTGTCTGACTCTGTTCTCCGAAGGTCCTGAGCATCATCACCTTCATCTTTTGCTCCACCTAAAGGAAGAACCCAGCATTGACATCAGTTATTCAACATTTTAAGGCAGAGATGAATTTGCTAAAGTCTGAGAAATTTAATACAGGAAACTCACATGTTTCACAAAAGCGGACACAGAGCTCTTGACATTTTAACTAAACGAATTTGAGCCCTAAATATACAGAACACGTCAGCACTACCAGAAAAAGGGGATGTGAATTTAGATTAGGGTTGACTTTGGTTTCAGAGCATGTGCTGATAAATTCAGCACACTGCTATTAACTGCTACTCTGTCTAGCCTCTGCAGAACACTACTACCACAGAATACTTGCTGAGAAGACATGAGGCAGCGTAAGAGCAGATGGAGGATGATAACAGAATCATATCAGGGTATATTATTGCAGGTATAGTTTCAAAGCCTCTCTTGTGCAAGTTAATTTACATCTGGGTCAGATACTGCTGTGCAACGCCCCGTGTAATTCTATGCTAACCATTTATCATTAACTTTAGCTATCAGATACCTGCATCTTCAAAGGGACACTGGGCTTCTCTTTCTAACTTCCCCCTGGATTGCTCATATCAGTGCTCCTGAACAGGACTGAGCTGACCTGTGGGGACAGGAGGGCTCTGACCCTCCCCCTGTGCTGCCCTTCTGCTCAAAAGGAGCCACACAGACCTTCCATCCTCTAGCTCTTGCCAAGACTCATACTCCCGTTGCCAGCTGAGATGCAGCCCATGGGGAAAACCCACACCTGCAGTGGCAACCTTCCTTCTGCCACTCTTAAAGATAAATAACTTCACACAAATCTGGATCTGCAGCAGCATGAAGGACACCACACCTGGTGTAAAGGCCCTCTCCTCCCCCCACCCCTGAGGCTGGCTCTGCTATTAGAGGCTGACCCTCAAGTCCTCCTAACAGACCTGCTCTCCTGCGCCACGTCCTGGGACCTTCCACCTCTCTGCAGGAGGAAACTCCTCCCTTCTGCTTTGCTGGAGGGGAGAACGAAGGGGAGTCAGGTTATAAGCCTTGCCCAAGGTTTCACAGGTTGTGAACAGAAGAACTGGAGAGAATGCCAGGTTTCATACCTCCTGGGCAGAACAAAGAGGCCCTGCATTCTTTTCCCCAAATCTCCCCAAACCCTACTCAATTAGAATCAGGTCTTTCTACAGAAAATTTAGATCTGGGCAATAGCCTGAGGTTGTCCCATTCATCATTGCAACAGAGAGAGGCACAACCCTCAACAAATCCCTCCAGTGACAGTGTATCTGTCATCATGATGACAAGGCCTGGGAAGGCTTTGCAGCTCTCCAGAGGAGCTGGGAAAGCCTCTGCATAGTTCTCATGTCTGACTGTCTGGAGTTAACACTGCTCCTTTAATGCAGGAGGTCAGATGAGGTCCAACGATCCCAGTGCTGAGACAGACACTAGCACAGCAAAACTGGTTGTATTGGGAGCGTGAGAGAGACCACAGAGAAAGGAATTTGAGGACAGGGAAGTTTCTGATGACTAGAGCAAAGAAAGAGGGCATTGGGAAGCAGCCAACTATGCAGCTGAAATAAGTAGTCACGCATTTCTTTGGGAGAGACTTAATTGGAGGAGTAATACATGCAGATGTAGGTGGAACATAAATGCATAGAGAGCAGAGACAGGGGAGAAGGTGTTTGATTCAGCAGTATCCACATCCATTTGTAAATGCAACAGCATCAGGTTCTTACTGGGAAGAAAAGTGAAGAACAAAGAACAGACCTGTAGATATTACAATAAGATGAAGAAACTAATTTACTGAGAAGCCAGATGCTTCAATGTGGCATGGAAGTAAAATAGCAAGTATCTCTAGATATTAGAGAGAGCACAGAGAGAAGTAACAGTTCAGCTGTTTACCCCTTGTATAGGCACAGGTTCTCAGCTACCATCAATCCATCTGTATATAGGCTTTTTCCTAATCTGTGATTTAATCTATGAACTATTGTTGGAGAGGAGTTGTGAAACCCAAACCACCAGCTGAAGTCCTTCTGAAGCAAGAGGATATGATGATGTGTATTATTAACAAATTGTGATGTGCACATACAGAACTACTCACCCTTGGAGGCGTTCATCTGGTGACTGTCAAATCCTCCAAAAGTTTCTGCCCTTCTAGGGAGTGAGATGGGGCCAACTCCTCCCTCCTGATCCATGGCAGTGCTGCTGACCTGCTGTCCAAGGGCAGTGCCCAGGCTCCTGTTCACCAGGTCTTGCAGCAGTTCAACTGACAAAAAGCAGCAATGTCTTTGTTAAAGCCCACTTCAGGTTTCTGAGCTACTTTCATCCCTGCCTGAGCTCAGGGTGCACAGATAATCTAGGTTTGTGACAATCACATGAACAGCTCATTGTCCCTGCAAAAACTCACTCTGTCTGACCACTAGCTCCAACTCTTGGAGCTCTGCAAAAGCTTACACCTCCCTCTCTTCCTTCAGGCAACCTCGATGTCCTCTGACAACACCATTTAATAATTTTAGAGTCTCCGGAGATCATAATGAAAAGTAGCCTGAGTTTCCATCTACCCTTGCCTTTGTCAACAGAACTGCTTGTCCCTTGCAGGCATCACAGGCACCTGCTGGAAGCCAGGCCGCATCCTCAGATCTTGCTGAGAATGAAGAACAGCAAAAGCCTGGATGGTCCAAATTTTGCCAAGGATAAATCCCATGCTGCTCCTGACCCAAAGCAGGTTCAATGCATGGTTTTCTTTGTGCTGACTTTCCTGCCCTCTTTCAACACCCCCCAATATTTACTTTCTTTCCTGATCCTCATGATCTGTTCCTAACACAACACCATGAGGAGCAGTTCCTCCTTCTCTTATTATTCTGACAAAGAAAAGAAGACCCCTGCAAAACTGATGCTTGAGAACTGATGCCTTCACTGAAGGCAACCAATTTTAGTTGGTTACTAAAATTTACATGACACATGACTGGCTCACCTTCGTTTATTGCAGTTTTCATGATTGCCTCTCCTTTTGGAGCCTCTTCTGTGTTGGCTCTGAAGAGCAGCCTGGAGCCTGGCATCTCCTCCTGCACAGAACTGTCTGCCATGTCCTGGAAGATCTTCGTCTTCTCCTCCAGCAAGAGCAGGATTTGTTTATCTTTCTGCTGAAGTTGTTCTGTGGGGGTGAACAGAAAACAGGGATGAAGACAGAAAATAAAAGCTTTGGCAAGGAAACCTGAGCGATTTCTGAGATATTGGCCCCATCTAGTGGAGCATGACAATATGTGCTGGGTTTGGCAGCACAGCAGTGCCCTGGGCAATCTGGCACAGCAGGCTCGGAAAATAAATAATGCAAGGAAGGCGAGCTGCAAACCAGGACTGCAGTTATTTGCTGGATGCAAAACAGTCACAGTTCAACCACAAAACCCAACCCAAAAACTCCCATACATTTTTCCACCATGGCTCCCCTGCCCTGTTCCAGGCAGATTTTACCTTTCAGTCCTCTCACTTTCGCATCGGACAATTTCTTTTCAAACTCAGACTCACAAGGGACTCCTTCATCCTCATCTCTATCCCTGGACAGAAGACATGGCTCAATTACTACAGGAAGACACCCAGTGCACCCCTTGCCTCACAAGAGCAGCTGAGTATCTTACATGGTGTGCATTGTGTCCTGAATGATCTGTATCCAGCCATTGCGCTCTTCTTTGGAGCTGGCGTGGACTTCCACCATTTCTGGATCCTTTCCACCCATGCTGATCAGGAACAAACCCTTCTCCTCATGAGCTACTTCTCGTACAATCAGCTTCTTCAGAGAGATCACAGTGGATTTCTGGTCCTTCAGATGGAAAGAAATGGGTGAGGAGGGTGACCAGAGCTAGCTCTCAGATTCAAACTAGCATTGAAAAGGTCCCAATAAATGGTAGTGCTGCATCTCTCAGGTTTGTAAACATTTTCTGAACATACTGGCTAATTTAAAAACAACAAAAAAAAATCATTTCAATGGGGTCAAACAAAAGGGATGGGTTTGCTTTTCTCTAACAATTCTGCAGGAAAAGCAATTTTACTTCACTCAATTTCAAGAAAGAACTTATTTCAAATTGACTTTGTGGTTTTGTAAACTGTACCATATTTTGCTCTGATCTCATTTCCTACTAACCACACTCTCCCTGTCATTAATATCTCAGCTCCTTACACTTGGTGCAGACTTGCTAGCTTGCTTCATACACAGTATCTTCACCACCTCACTCCAGTCCTCTTTTCAAATCCCACAAAACCTGCTATTGTCAGATGCTCACACATGAGAACTCATGTGTGAGGAGATATTCACTGTGTGCTATGGTCTCTGTGTGATCAGCCTGCTGGGTTACAACGTCCCCAGGCTGCTGTGTCACCCGTGTCAGCCCCTTTGTGCATTGCACCACACTCTACAGAGCTGGGTTAATCTGGCTCACTAGCAGGACTTGTATGCAAACCAGCTTCCCCTGTGTAAGGCACTGAGCCCATGCAGAGGCTTGGTGGAAGTGGAATAACAAATTATCAGCTTTCAAAATGCTCAAAGAGTGGAAAGGTCACAAGGTTTAGCCAGTCGAGACCATGCCTGGAAGGTGCAGCCCGGCAGACTCCATAAGGCACCAGGTTTTCTTTAGGAAGTCAATGTCCCCAGCCCTTTTCGGGGGCCTGCCCTAAAACCTGATGTTTTTGCTCCTGCACATTACAAATATATTTCTCTGACATTTAATTTCAAGTTGTTCTATTGAATTTACTGCCCTGGCATTTCACCTCACTGCCCCCTGCAGCAGTTCACAATGTATTTGGACATTTCCTTCTGCTGAGGTTTATTTTTACAGTGTTTGCATTATCCTCTCGCCCCCTCCCAGCCCTGTCACTGCTCCAGAGTGCACATGCAAAGCACAAGTGTTTTGAGTGACAGGCAGGTTTTCAAGGCCAATTATCAGCTGTGCCAAGGCACTGCAGGAAGGGGAGGTGGGGCATGAAGACATGTTTTCCCATCAAAAAGAATGGAGTTTGCTCAGCAAACAAAAATGTTCCAAGCAAGAAAATTAAGTTGTTTAGCAGGCAACTGCTGGCTTTGCTACACAACACAACATCATGTGTCTCTCACATAGAGAAGGAAAAAAGGTTGAAACCTTACCAGTGATGCAAAGACGTATTTCTGGTCCTTCTCCTGAAGGAACACGAGCATGTCAGAGAGGAGAACAGCCTGGACTTCTGCAAAAGAAGCACAGCAGTGCAGTGTAACCACACAACAAACCCAGGAACAGACTTCTTGTAATAACACCAGTGGTGAGGAGCAGCAGGACTGGTTTTTCAAATCCTGGAAGAAGGATTAACCTCCCAGTTGTCAGGAGCAAGAGCAGTTCCTGGAGATGCCAGATCAGGTTAGCTCTGAACCAGCTTTGCATTAAGCAGGCCACACCAGCACCAGGGCATCCTGCAGGATTTGCTCTCACCCACTGGAGCAGGGGTGCTCCTCTCCAGCCACATGCTCCCTACCAGCTGAGACATGGGTATAACAGTGAAAGCCACAGACATTTATTGAATAGAAGCTCTGTTTTCTCAAACAATCAATATTTCAGCCCTCAAGCAAAATATCTGCACAGGAAGTTTTAGGTTTTATGGTTCTCTTGATGAGTGGTTTGTAGGGTGTAAATTATCGTGCAATAACAACATTTGTCAGCTGCAGTTTCTTTCCCAGGAAATACTGACTTCAGGAGCCACCAGTAATTCTGCTCTCAGACAAACACAACTCTGAGGGGAGCCTGAGTGAGACACAGGACCTGGCTTTCTTTCACAGGAGAAGGAAACATAACCTTAAGCCAGCAGAGGATTTTAAATCAGTCTTTTCCCAGAGTACACGTAGAGCCTTCCAAGTCTCCTAATAACATATCATAAAGCTGCACAGCAACTACCAAGTGTAATGTCCCACCCAGACCCCTTGGTACAAAGAGGTTTTGTGTAATGTACTTGGGAAACCTTGTGACAGAAAGGAAGCAAACCAAAAATTTAAATCATCCCATGGATAAATCCTTCCAGCCTGTTTTGGGAAGGCAGAGTCCATTCCAGATAAAAGAACTACTAAAGCTGCAAAATGAAATCCAGGCTCTGGGAGGTTTTCAGAAAGTGACATCTGACTGCCTTTTACTCTGTTCCGTGCACTTTGCAAGAGGGGAAATGCTAAAACCCTTAAACAAAAGTTCTTCCTATAATTTTTAGTGCTCCATTTCAAATACCACAAAATAACCTGAATAATATGAACGATCTCCTCTCTCCCTGGGTCTGCAGCCTGCCTGCAGGACCTACTTTCCCTGAGAGTTTGCACTATGGACATGCTTGTGCATTTTGATGACTAAGAAATGCAAATGGAGCCTGTGCTTATCACGATTTCACAACAGCAGCAGAACTTGCTTCACCCACTATCTAAAGGCAGTAGTAGTCTCGGGTGCCTAGAAATCAGCTCTAAACTTCCTGCTTCCAAAACCTCAAAATCAATCATACCCCATACAAAATTCCATGTTATCACCACCTCCCTGCACAGCATGCCATCGGCCTCCCAGGCCCCATTCATGCCCACAGACCATAATTTAATCAGCTAATGCTGCAGGGAGGAAGAGAAGCCCAGCCTTCCTGCCAAGCCTCAGGCACTGCTACCATGGTCCCAGCTGAAAGATTCCTTAGGAGATTTAGTGTTTATTTCTGTGGAGAGCTTCAGTGCACTTCAGCTTAAAAAACTACTTCCACCTGGTAACAAACAAAAATCAACTCAAGAAAACACTGACCCAACAAGAGGCAGCTGCAGGGACACCAGAGCCTCTCCTGAACAGTTTGTGTCAACAGCTCAAGAAGTTCAAGAGCAACAAATGCCTGGGTCCCAGTGCAACTGGGACGGTACTGCTGCAGACCTGCCACAGGCCTCAGAGGGAAGGAAAGGCCCAGGAAGGCGAGGCTGGGTTCCAGATTTAGCCAGCAGAGCTCCTGGAACCATGGCTCAGGCATGGGGATCTCACTCCATGCTCTGGGTGACTGCAGCCCCAGTCGTGTCCTCCTGGCCCAGAGCATCCCACAGCAACTGCCCCTTGGCTGACACACTGAGGTGTCACTGCCACCCCAGCCCTCAGCAGGCACGCAGTCACCAGGACGAAAAGCAGCTCTCTATCACTCCAGAACCCACACAAAGAATTGGAAATGCAGTGGGGAGTGAGGGAAAGCTGGTGTCATAATCTATCAAAGCAGAAGAATAAATCAAGGGTGGAGACACCAATCTGAGGACTAATCCTACACCCAGAGAAGATGAGCTACATCCTTCCACAGCAGAAGGCAGGACAATCTTACCTTTTAACCGGCCCGCTGAGTTTTTTAGTGAAACAGGCCCATCTCGGATGAGTTTCCGATGCCTCAAGTCCTCCCTTGCAAACATCTGGCCACTCTTCATCCTCATGATGGACTTGCTGTCTGTCCGGCTGTAAATCTCCCCAAGACGCATTTTCTTTTCATAGTTGCTGACTTTGCTATTGACTGCAGCAATCACATCTTTAACAAGGTTTAATGACTGAGTCAAGTCCTCATGTTCCACTTCATTTTCTTTAAAAAAGAAACAGAAACATTTTGATTTGACTTTGTGCCGTCTAACCTGCCAATCTTCCTTTCCTTTGCTTTCCTTCCCTCCCTTCCTTCCACATTTTTCCCCCTTAAAGAGAGTTTCACAAAACCTTTTACATATACATGGTTGAGCCTGGAGAATATTCCAATATACTTTGCATATAAGACAATAGAGATGAAATGCACAAATTAACTACATATTTTAGCCAATACCAAAAAAAGCAGGCTTGGGAGACTGGAGTCCAGGCATGTTTCTCCATAAATAAATACAGACAGACTTCTAGCAACTAAATCAAGGCACCTAAACAGCTAATCCTAAATGCAAGTATGGAATGGAGTTATCTTGTTGCACTGATGTGAGACAACAACGACTGGATTAGCTGGTAAGAAAATCTGCTTCAGCTGTAAAGGATCCAAACTTCACACTGGACAAACAAATGTGCTTAGAATAGAGGAACTGGTCCCTACCTTTGGTGTACTGCAGTATCCTTTGTAAAAGGACCGGGTACTTTGTGATTCTCTGTGTTACCAACAAGATACATTCAGGAATCCCCAGACGCCTCACCAGGGAGCTGCTCATTTTTTTCTAAAGAACAAAGATGAAAATTTCAGCTTTGCAGCAAAACACTCCCCCGGGAGTGCAAAAAGGACGTGTTTTTTCCATCAGCTATGTGAACCCTGCCAGGTCCTACCTTGACAAAAGCCTGAAAACGCTTGTCCTTTGAGTACAGATCTTTGAAGTAATTGACAGCTTCGTTGTGATGCCCGCAGAACTTGCCGTATGTTTTCTTCATTCGCTCAGCATTCTCCCCAGAGAACTGCAAAGAATGGGACATACAGCTCCAACCTGCACTGAACTCCTGGGGTGACATCCTAGCAGTGCCTGCCAGGCTCTCAGAAGAACTTGATGAAATCAAATTAGTGCAAAGCAAACTCAACCACGCAAGCAAATCTCTAGAGTAAAGCGCTGATTTCAGGACTTCACTGAGCTCACACCTACAGCAAAATTTGCAACTCCACTCACACAGCTAAAAGCCAACGTCAAAAAAAGTCAAGACAGACAAAAAGAAGACTCTGGATAAAGAAAATGACCCACTCTGAGTTACTGAGTTACATTACTGACACCCAGGTCAGTAATGTAGCCAGGAAACACACTGGGTATATTTTGCTGTGAACTAGCTACACTCCAGTCTGCAGTCAAACTGTCTTGTGTCTGTCAGTGAACACTTTTCTTACCCACAAAATGAACTAAATTAATTTTCAACAGTGGACCTTCCTCTGAAAGAGTAAAAAGTGCTTCAAAAAGAAGAGGCAGAGATTTTTTTATGTATGAAGAGTAAAGGTGCTTATCTGACTGTGCTTATCTGACAGGCACAAAGAGGAGGGAAGGAAAAGCAGCTGGCTTCCAGCTGTGTTCTCAAAACTGCAAACATTTTCCAGCACTTACTTGATTCACTAGGATGTCACCTATCCTCCTGATAACAAAGTTCTTTTCACTTTTGTCTGCCAGTGACTCCTTCTTCCTTTCCAGAATCCGCTGGAAAAATTGACTGTGGATGTGCAGCAAGTTTTCCAGGCAGGGAAAGATCTTGTCCACGACTTGCTGATCGTACTGCAGCTCCTTTAACATGGCTGCACTGTACACGTCGTTCATGATCTTCAGGGTGCGGACGTGGTGCATTTCTGTCTGCATCAGCTCTGGATAGCATGACAAGAGTTCATGGGTTACAGCACAAGGAAAAGCTGCCATGAGAAAGCTTTTCCATAACTGGGCTTTTCTAAGTAGCTTCAGAAAATTTCATGTCAGGAATTGTAACTTTGGTCAAGAGTTTTATATGTGAGACAAACAGGGAGGAAGAAGTGTCCCACAACCGAGTTTTGGATGTTGCTGCTGGGGTCCTTCAGCCCTGGTATCTTTTCCTTCTCAACACCTCACTGCCAGCCTCCAAATACCCCCCTTCCACCACACAGAATGGCTCCTGAATCCCTCAGGGAAATAATTCCTAGTTAGCTGCTTGTGCTGGAACCCGGTTTGAAAGTCATAAGCAGATAAATGAGGAGAGGCAATTTCTGGGTTTTTTTGATGGCTTCTGGATATGTGAAATGCAGAAAGACAGCTTTCACAGAATACATTACATTTCTAGGAACTTCAAGAATGAGTTTGGCTTTTGAGGAAACCAGAGCAATGTTTCTATGCACGAAGCTGATGCTTCCCAAACCCATGCATGTGAGTAGATCAAGGAGAAGTTTACAGTGAGTGGGAAGTGAAGGTGCAGATGTCTCACCATAAATCACATCTTGCCGTTTGACAACATCTTTGTATTGCTGCTGTAGGAACTTGCTGTCCACTACCTGGCTCCAGGACTCTGCCTCCAGCTGCTTGGAATCTAATTCCAGGTCTCCCATGAGCTGTCCTTCATTCATGTCTGCACCTTCACAAAGCAATGTTAGTGCCATTAAGATGTGGGTAGCTTGTCCCATTCGAGATTCCTGTCTAATTATTTAGGTTTAGGCTTTGTCAGTCACACCACAGACATCACCCACATTCTCCTTTACCGACACAAATGATCACATACCACATAAAGACTAGTTATGAAAAACACTTTTAAAGGTTATTTCCTAGTTTCCTGTTCACCATTGTCACACAGACCAAATTCTAGCTCAGATAATATATTCTTAGTCTGCTATGCAGATTAACATTGCAGTTAAATAAAAAACCACAACAGAAGAGGAGATATTTGTCCCTAAGCTAAATTCCCAAGTAACTCTACTGCAACTGAAACCTTCTAAATGTTTTTCCATAATTCAATGAGCTAAAGAAATTACTATGTGGGGCTTTGTTTTAGTTTATCATACTAGTATTTTGAGATTAAAATAAATGCACTTTAATTGTTCATTATAAAAGAAGGCAATTGCTGAAAATGGATTTTCTATTCCTGGAAAGCAGCACTGAGGCCTTCCTTCTCCTATAAATGCCATGGAGATCTCTTACCTTCATCAACCAGTGACTCCATGGATTCATTAACCCGGCTGATTTTATGTAAAGAGTCTGTTGACTGCGACAGGAATTTCCAAGTGTGTATTAAGTTGTCATCGTTCCCAACTCTGCAGAAAAACAGAACACAGAATATTGTTTATGACAAAAACCCAGGCAAATGTACTTTCAGATAAGCAGAATAAATGCATTTTAAATACAAATTGAAAAACAAAGCCAGCACTGCACAATTATGTACAGAAATGTGCTTTTATGAGTTGTTTACTAGCTACCCACTGGAGCTCGAGAAGCTGTAAGTGCTACAGTTGAGAGTGACAGTGCTTTCCATAAAGAACCACTCCTGAGGTTTTCTAGTTTGGAAAACTCCATTCCAGTCACGTCCTATCCTCACTGCCCTTGGTGTGAAAAAATACAACACCAAAGGCTATACAAGAGTCCTTATCACTAGCTCTGAGAAAGATCAGAAAATGGACTGAAATTAAATTCCCCATGAATAGCCAGAACATCCAAACTGCCCAGAATATGCCAAGTCCCTGTGACTGCCTCACATTTAGAATTGCTTGATATGCAACTACGGTAGGAACCATAAATTAGATTTTCTTCTGTGTTTTTTTGTAATGAATTATGTATAATTCAGTCTAAAACCAGGAAGAGTACAGAGCTCTGTGCCTTCACCCTCCTGTTATGGACACAAAAGTTAATACTATACCTGAGCTGCAAATGTGTGCTTGCTCAGTATCTGGCCCATGGCAAGGGAATTTCTTCCCAGGAGCCCAGAGCATCCCTGTGAAGGGGCCTTGAATCTACCAGGCCAACCCAGCTGCGCCTCTGAACTCCTGCCATGGCTAAACTCACTCAGACAATCAGATTGTCCAGAAGACAACTGATGGTATCATAGAGAACATGGCTGTGTCTCTGAGATCCCTGTTGTACCTTTAACGTGTGAACTTATTTTTAGTGAGAGCTGGTTTCCTTCACATCGGCAGTGTCAGATAACACCCACAGAGTCAGGTGTGCAGGGAGGAACCTTACCCTGCAATGTTCTGTATGGAGACACTTTTGGAGAGGGCAGTGGGCTGCTGTGATCTCCTGTTGTTGAAGGTGGAGGTGACAGTGCTTTCGTCAGGAGTGAGGATGGCGGAGCGCGGGCGCTCCTTCGGCTGCGAGCCTGGAACGCAAGGGTGGGAGAACAGTCAGCCCATGCAAACACCTTAACCACTGTTAACTGGCATGATGATGACTTAAAAGGATCCAGACTCTGAAATTCACTGCCTTTTCTTTCTAGAATCATCCCCAGGGGATGTCAGCAGTTAGGAACAGCCTTAGGGAGGGAAGCTCATCGACCCCTGTGCAGAACTCCCTGCACTACGTTTGAAATACCCACGTGGGACCTGCAACTCCAGAAACACACATGGAAAACTGAATTTAACTGTTTTGATAACTGATCACATGTCACAATCCATCCTGACGCCTTTTTATTTCCCTGGGCCCACAGTCATATAAATCTTGCTGTTTCTGGTCAAACTCTTTTGAGATAGGTTTCTCTTCCCAGTATGTACCACGGAGAAATGATAATCCTGATTTCATTATACTATCACATACCTTTAACTAATCTGGTCATATCAATTCCAAATTTTTCCTTCTTCAGATGCATTTCTGCTCTCTGGAGGAACACCTCTGAACTTCATGATAAATACCACAGTGATTACAACTGTATTATATAGTGGGATTCCATAAAAGGTCTCATTTATCTTACCAAAGCTTATCACTTAAGCTTATCAAATCATGGCCCTATAAAACCAATCTGGGGCATTTCACACCTACTCTTTACCCTTGGTCACATTGGGTCACTCTGCAGCACAGGGTGTATCTCAGCAGAGTCAGGAACTGTTTGTCAGTTTTCCTCCTACGCAAAATTAAACTTTCTATTTTGCCAACATCAAAGGCCAAGACTATTTAATTAAAATAAAAACAACTGTGTTTTGAATCATCTCCACTTAATACTGATAGTTGGATTCTTTCCCATGTCAGACACCTGTGGACATAGGCTGCATCTTCTGGATTTTGTGGCCTTAACAGGTACAGGCATTCAGCAAGCTACAATAGACAAGTGATTTTTCTTAATCTGGGATGATTTTACATTTCCTTAAACCTACACAGACACTGCAGAAGGGCACAAACTCTGTACAACTTCAGTACAAGTTCTGACATCTCATATATTGCTAGCAAACACAGAGGATGCTCTCATCCCTGCTTTATCAAAAGCTTATTTTTTATAATATCAAATATCAGTTGTCAGGACAGTTAAGAACAGCAGACACAGACCACTCCCAAAGCAGAGGGAAAGAAATTGTCTTACTTTTGTTTCTCATGGTTACTGTGGGTAACGAAGAGGTATCGTGTGCCTGTAGCATCCCTCTCTGTGGCTGAAAGAAAAATGAAATTCACTTTACCTTCTTCCTCCCTTCTCCCAGAAGGCTGTGCTATTTTTTTTCCTACAGCCTCTCAGTGTATGTGTATTTTTAAATAGACTTTTTATTTGCTCTGAATGAAATGGGCAAAATAACAGATGGAGAAATGTGCAGCAAATATGAAAATGTGAAAGTGATGACAATACTGAAGTGAACTGAAATCATAATTGCACAAACATTATTTAGCTTTTAGGAGCAGGTTCATTGCATTTGGGGTAAGCACGAAATCTGTGTGTTGCTCATATAAACAGTGTATTTAACAGTTTTCATTATGTGAAAGCTTCAGTACCACGGCTGAAGTTTTTTACAACAAACTGGAAACTTTGTGACATGTGGTAGAAAATGTGTGTGTCTGTACACACACACACACACACACACACACACACATATATACACACATATTCACCAGAGTAGATCAAATCTCTTACCTTCATTTTGACCTTTGCACAAGAAGCAAAATTCTCCTTACAGCCTTTGTGAACAATTGCATTACAGTCTGTCAAAAAAACCCAAAAACCAACAAATTAAACAAAACCTCACAGAAAGTAGGTCAGTATTTTGCTTTTTGTCATCTGAACTGTTAACTTAAAACAACTGAGAATTATAACTTTCAGGCATAATTGTAGTTTATACAAGTAGCTACAGATACTGAGAGAGTGGCTGCTTTCCAGGATAATTAGCCCTTTGTTAGTAACATTTTCTCACAGAATTTAACAGGAAATTCTGTTTAAAAACCAATGCAAGGTTGAGTTGTCAGGGGTCTTAGATTAAAGAAAAAAAAGTAAAAAAAAACCCTGATGGCATTATCCCTCTGAAAGTAAGGTGGAAAACAAATGCAGGAGACAGAAACAGAAACCAATTGTA
The DNA here is from genome assembly GCA_013399455.1 of Anthoscopus minutus. Lineage (NCBI taxonomy): Eukaryota > Metazoa > Chordata > Aves > Passeriformes > Paridae > Anthoscopus > Anthoscopus minutus. Next base: position 325,672 of record VWYI01044261.1, read on the forward strand.
GGGCCAATATTTCTCTGAAAAGACAAATTCTGTTCTCATCAAGACAAGGACTATGAGATCTAAAAGACAGGAAGGGGATGGGGAAATTCTTTTACACAAACTCAGACACCGTGGCTAAGATCTACAGCACAGGACCCAGGTGCTGCTGCTCTGCAGCGCTACCAGCAAAGGCAGCAGGAGCAGCATCTGCCAGGGCCCATGCCCGTGAGGCTGGGACTTCCTGCTGGAAACTGGACTGAAGTTTTGGTCCAAAAGCACCACATTCACCAAGGCAAAGAACATCATGCTTTAACACCACCCTTGCTGCAAATATACCAGAGCAAAAGCTGGGTGGTTTGGTTTTGTTTTTGGTTGTTTTTTTTTAATACTCTGAGTCTGCCCATGATCTCTGCCAGCAGATTTCTGGGAATCAAAGTTTTCAAAGGTTATTAAAACGGTTGTTGTTGTTGTTGTTTTTTTTTTTTTTGTTTTATTGTTTGGGTTTTTTTCCATAAGAGTTGAGAATTGGGTTCCAGGCTTTAACTCTTTTGGCAGATGAAAGATCACAGCTCAAGATGAGTTTTAGCAGCTTAGAAAAAAATATTTCCACTCATTCACGACAACACTAACACAGATAATGAACTATATTTTACATGTATGTTACACTGTAAGTGTGAAGTTCTGAATTATTTCTTGAAGCAAAAAGAAAGGAAAAATTATATGTCCAGAATGACAAAATATGCTCACATTTCTAGAATCTCTTACATTTGGGACAACTCAGCAAAAGCCAGTAATTCTGATATTTTGACAGAGATAAGGGTAAGGCCTTAGGGTGCTGCTATCCTGACAATGTCTCACAATTTCCTGTGCAAGAGAAAACAGAACAAAGCAACCTGAAAACTCTTGCAAAAACCCACAAGCACTGTAAGTTTTCAGACCAAACAAGGAAGAGGAACAGAACCTGCTCCTCTGGTGCATGAAAAGAGGCAGAGAGACAATTCAGAATCATGAAATTCACACTCAAGCCTAAAAAGCCTGAAGGCAGCTCTTTAGTGTGCACCATTTGGCAACAAATTTGGAATTTTTTATGCTAAAAATCTGGTTGTATGGATTTTATCCCTCCAATTCAACTCTTTTGCAAGCAAGAAGTTCCTCTAACTCAACTAAAACCACCAAAACCATATTTTCTGCATCACTGACCTTAAAAAAAGTAAAAAATACAAGGCAGAAAGCTACTAAAAATTAGGCTTTTTTTTCTTGCCCATTTGTTTCAGAGCACACTCAATCTTTCAGCTTTGAGTAGATGCTGCAGGAAGCTGTGGGGGGGCATCACTGAAAATCATTGATTTAAAATATCCATTGCTTTAAAAGGCATTAGAAGTCATCCACAGGTGAGACAGAGCAGTGGTGGTAGCACCATCCTACAACAGCACAGGAATATCAGAGTTGCTTCTTATCCATCATTTCCAAAGCATCTGAGGTTGATTTTAAGATGCAGTGGGAGAAAGAACCACTCAGTGATGTGAGCTCCCAGCTCAGGCCTTCACCAAACATTTTTTTATGACATTTGTTTTCTGGCCAATGCAGAAAACTTGCAACAATTTTCCATCATACCTTGAAAACAAGGAAAGAACATCTGTGCTAAAACATATGACATTGTTGGGTTATTTTAACTTACTAAAGATGAATTAAACTCATCTTTAATGAGCTTACAGAGCACAAAACTGGGATATATTTCATTTTCTACGTGGCTTCAGAAGCTGTTAAGAAAGTCAAATGGGGCAAGGAAGAGGATGCATTCTAGAGTTTTTAATTGTTGATGTTTTACATTTCCCATCAGGCTGACACAGAACATGTCTCAGACAAACAGCTCTGCTGAAATCTCTTCCAGGAAACTCAGGAGTGCCATTTGGGATTCAGCTGGCTGCTCCTTCCCCGGCTCACATCTACCAGCAGGAACGGAAAGCTCCAGCCTGGAGCAGATCCTGCAGTTGCTCTGACTCATTTCTAGGCTAGTGGAGTAAAAAAATTACTAATAGTGAGGAGAGGAAAGCCTTTTCCACTGAGCTACAGTGCAAAATAAACGGGTTTTGTCTGCATATCCTATAGCTTTGGGCTGCTGCATGAACCAAGCAGTGCTCTGGTCATGACCACACAAACACCACTGACCTTATTGAGCTACAGGCATGAGAAACTGTCTCAGTTAAGAGACAGTCTTCTGTATTTTCAGTATTTCTCAGATAAGAAATGAGAACAAAATCCCTAATCTGGCAGAAACCCTCAGTGAGGCTTCCATGCTGCCTGTCCTGTGCTGCACGGCCCTCACATGCACACAGGTAGTTGTCATCTGACCTGTGATGCAATTTCTTGTACAAAGGGAGCAGATGGTCAGTACTTCCTTTCTGTACCATGTGGTTCCCACTGAAGCAGTATTTCAGAGAACTAAAGCAATACACCACAGATGAGAGTGGGACTCTTTTTTCCCCCATTGGAAACAGAAGCCATGATCCAGAGGACAGCTCTCTCTGTCCTCTGTCCATCTTACCAAAGCACCTCAGCTCCAAGCCACTACATGCAGCTGAAATAACCAAAGTTCTCCTGACTGAGAGCCCAACAAGGGGTAGAAAACCCCATGGCCTGCTGTGATGGCTGAGCTCAGGCTTAGGAAAAAAGTTTCAGGATACCTCCATACAGCCACGACTCATTTCAATAAAGTTTCCACAAGGCAACACACTGCTCCATGAATCATTATCTCCAAAGTCTCCCTCCCACCTTAGATCCTCAAAACAAAAGAAAATGAAGTGTAAGGTTTGCATTTTCCTTGCCAGATTCAATGAAAAATAAAAGGAAGGGAGGGAACCCCCCCGACTTACTTGCACAGTAGTACGAATCCTTATTGAAAGGCTTCATACAGTGGTAACAGGTTGCTTGGGCTACAACGGAGGTTGCAGTGAAGAGATGTCCATTTAACAGCTTCTTATCTTTTTCCTTCTCCTTGGAATCTTTGTCCTTCTCTTTAGTCTTCTCTTTATCCTTCTCTTTTTCCTGCCGAGACAAAATGACCCAAAGCCTGGCACAGGTCTCTTCCCCAGTTACAGATTGCTGGGGTTTGCCTTTGGCACGGTGAGGATATCGATCGAGGTGCACCTGAACAATGGCCATGTGTCTGCACTGCTCTCCCTTAAAACAGCCCCTGGGGAAGTGCATTTACATACACTATTGACTCACATGGGTGTCTCACCACTGCAGATGACACTGAGTCTGTTCTGAAGGCACCTATTTCCTTCTACCTTTGTTTTATACCTGCTTGGTTTAATGACTTTACCTCTTTTCTTTCTCTGGGCTCTCATCAGCCTCTTTAGCACTTTAAATAAATAGTGTTAAATACAAATAACCACATGCAGTGTGTATCAGACTTTCAACACAGTTAATTTTTAAGGTCAAACCATAAGGCTCATAATTTTTGTAACTGCACTTCTAATAGAGAACACAAGCTCTTAAAAAATGCCTCTACAGCCTTACTGCCAAAGTATTTCCACCTCTGTTTTCCTTCAAACTAGCAACTTTTTCAACAGTTACATTCAAACCCAAGTAACTACATGAAGCTTTTTGGCAAAATGAATCTTTTACAAACTCTCGACATACGGCACCACAGAAAGGCTGGGGAACAACAGCAACACCATAAAGACCCTCTCATCTTCCACCAGCCACAACTCAACCTCTGGGCTACTGGGCTTTGGAAACATGACAAGCACAGACAGCTTCTCCAACTTTTAGCAGAGATTTTGCTTCTTTTCTATCTCTACCTTAGATAGAAAACACTAAATACTAAAAATTTGAAATATTTTTCCCTGTAGCTTTTCATGGATTTGAAATTCTTCCGAACTATTTTTAAAGGAAACACCATGGAACAACTCTGAATTTGAATTACAACAACTCCTCATCTTTCCATGCACCAACCCACAAAACGTTTATGATACGAATCAACTCCAGGTCTATACTTTTAACTGTTGCTGCAGATTTCCTGCCATCTGAAAGAGAAGCTTAACCAGAAACTGGTAAAGGCTTATGTCAGCTTATCTTTGCATTTTGTTATTTATTTGCCACGTGTCCTTTGCCTTATACTGTCCCAGCCTGAGTATCAGGGAGCTGCAGAGCTGCCCATGTGAGCAACTGCCATGAAGTGGCTTAAAGAGGGATGGAGCTCTGCAGCCACTGCAGGGAAACTGCTGAGCCCTGGATGACACTCACATAATGAGTAACTCAGCCTAAGAACTCCCCTCCCGACACATCCCAGGCAAAATGCCAGGGCCAGAGTCTATCCCTGCAAAGTGTCATAAACAGAGAGTCTATTTACTGGCCCCAAACACTGTTTTGTTCTGCAAATAAGCAAAACTAGGAGTATTACCATATGGAATAATTCTGTCTGAAGCAGAAAACCTGCCAGAAAGAGTCTGCATCACATCTCATCTCCACCTCCTCTGAGCCATCAGCTTGGCTCACACCACCCCACAGAAACCTCCACAGCCCCATTTTCCATCTGCTGACCTGCTCATCTTTAACCACATCCAACCTGGCATGATTCAGGAACTAAAACTCTGCACTTTAGGCCTGGGCTGATGGTACCAAGTTGATGCCTGGAGTTCTGCTCTACTGCCAAGCCTTGCGAAGCTCCGGGAGAAAAGATCACTCTAGGCTCAAGCCAAATCTTGTAACTCTCATGCTGAAAGGAGATTTCCCATCCTATACTTTAAATTCACTGCAAAGTTCACTGCAAAACCCAGCAATTCTGAAGCCTAATTTTAATTTCAATTAAAGCTGAATGGCCCCAGGAAAAACAGGAAATCAGTGTACCACTTTTAAGGAGGAAGCAGCAAACTCCACACAAGGGCTGCCAGCCACTCCACTGAAGGACAAGGTCTCATAATGAGATTTTTTTCAGCTTTTTTTTTTTTCCTGTGGCAGTTACTGGAACTTTACTTAAAGAAAGACTGTAGTGACAAGACTATTTTTGTGCTGTTGGAGCTGCCAGTGAGATCTGAAGCCGGGCTTTGTGGCTGAACTGCTGTGCTGGAGCAGACACCACGACAGGCACCGCAGCCACGCCACGGATCCCACTTCCCAGGAAGCACCCAGCTCTTACCTCCCAGTGCCTCAGTCCCACCAGCTTCACTGTTATCTGAGGCACTTCTGAGAATCTATTCCATTTTATGGACATCCTTCCCCTGGGGCAGGAGAGCTGCTGCCCACCAGGAGCTGCTCCCCACTAGCCCATGGCGATGCCGGAGGCTGCAGCAGGGCTGGGACAGGAGGCACAGCACGGAGGAGTTGAGCAAAAGGAGGTGGGGCAGGACAATTGCTGACTTCCTTAAAGATGATTTTAGCTACTTTGCTATTGCTTTCATCTTGCCCTACCTTAGCTTTCACTGCTAAAAAAAACCAAAAGTAAAAACCCAACCCATACAGGCAGAAAAGGATGTGATTAATATTTTACAAGTCACAAGTCAATATAAGACCACTTATTTTTTTTAAAGGTAGAGGGATGTAAATCAAATAGTCTGTGATGTTTGGGGTACAGAAAAAGTGAATTTTAACATACCTCAGTGTTGCTATGCAGCACTTAAGCAAACAAAGTGCTGCAGAAGTTGCCCAGAGCGGTTTTGTGTGTTTCAGCTCCTCCTGCTCTGCAGGTCACATATCTTCCCTGTCTCCTAATCCTTTCAAACACTTGCAACTCTTACCATACACCCTGAAATGCTGCTGCTGACACAGCACTGCCTTATTACTGTGTAAGGCAATGAAAAAGAAAAAATATATAATGTGATAATTGTTGTAATTTCTCAAACTCTCGACCAAAATGAAAAAAACCCAAACCAAACCAAAGAGGTTTTTTTCCAGAACTGACAAAGACAGAGTATGTTCAAGACTTTGCAAATGTGAATCAAGGCACTCTGCTACCAGCAAGAGATTAAGTGATAATCCCAAATAACACCAAGTAGGGTAAATTCACACCAACTTCTATCAGAATCCCTTCCAGTTAATGCTCTAAACACCCCTGTATCTTGAAGATTTTTTTACATAACTCTCCACATTTTCCAAAGGAGTTGCTGCTGTTAGTAGCCTCAGATGTACTTTATTTTACATTATTTCATCTGAGAGAAGTGCATGTTTTAAGGTCTAGAGATGAGTAAAACCTAACTGGAAAGACACTGAAGCCTCCCTCCCTCCTGACAGCCCAGAAACCAACTTCCTGTATCAAACTTCCTCTTTCAAGGTTTGTTGTTTTGTTGGTTTTGTTTTTAACTCTTACAGGTTTTTCTCATCTATAATGCTTCTGAGAAATCAGTGTTTCAACAAATTTTTCTACCAAATTATTTAAATGTATTGGTGGAGCCTTAAAAATGTAGGTACTGCAAACATCCCACTGTGAGCAGACAAGAAACTGTAACTTGAATGATATTTTGGCTTTTATTTAGTAAAAGTATGAGCTGATATGAGCTGCAGTTTTTGTAGTGCCTGTTATGGTTGGGATTTTGGAGCAACTTTTTATCAGCATTTTCAGATATAATAATGAAATTAGTGAAATCAAACTGCACTGAGTAAATACCTAAAAGCACTGCTGTTATATTTTCTATCCCAACCAGACCTCTTACATCTGTCTCTAGTCCCTGCCTTAGAGATTATTCACATTAAGTACAAGAACCACTTAATGAACTTCCATTCTCACTCACAGCCTGTGCAAAATGCTCCTGAACTTCTCACTGGTGCTTGCACAGATGTTACTACATAAACAGATTTACTTTTTCAACACTGTACTTTGCAGAAGGGAAGAGCACTGCCCTAAAGCCACGGGCACTTGTTGCTATCTTGAAAGAGAGATCCATAAGAAGAAACTGTGTGTCATCCTCTCAAGGGCCTTCCAGCAGCATTTACCAACACATCAGCTACACATCACCTAACGAGACAGTAAAGTGCTCTGAGCTTCTGTCAGACAGATGAATTGAGGTGAGATTCCAGCAGAAAAATCCAACCAAGCCAAGAAAATCCCCAAACATATCTTAACCTTCAAGGGACAATCTAAAGCAACAATAGCCCGTTTGTGTGAAGTATTTAGCATTAATAGAATTATTCTGTAACCAATACTTTTGCAGGAAATTCAGCTATGCTGAACCAGGGTTAACTTTCAGTAAATTAAGTTCCAGGGTTTCAAGGATGGAAAAAAGGGAAAAATAGAAATATTTGCCATCACTAAAAGTCACTGAATAATTTCTCTTGCAGTGCACAAGAACTTTGTGGCAACCTTAAAAAAATTATGAAAAGACAATACTGCTTTTGCTAGGCAGTCCCTTCTTAAGGATCCTGTCCTTTCTTTATTAAACACCTCTCAGGTTCTGTAAAAATTACTCATTAATCGCTACAAAGCCCTAACTCATGCCAGGCATTTTTTTCTCTTGGGAAACAAGTGAAAACAGAATCATAAAGGCTGGAAGAAACCTTTAAGATCATCCAGTCCAACTGTCCACCCAGCATTGTCACTGTAACCCAAATTTAGGACCCAGCACCTGGCCTTATTGAGCCTCACACAGCTGTCCCTGGGCTCAGTTTTGGGGTGCTAAGATTTCCCATGTAGGCAGTTCCTATCACCCCACAGACACTCCTGCTCTTACCAAACAAAAATAAAAGGGAAGGAAGAAAGTAAAAGAAAGTAAAGAAAACAAAGTCAGGCAAAGACTTAAACACAGAACTCATCTCTGCTGCCTATGGGCATTCCACAAATCACAAGAAACACTTACTTTGCTCTTCTTGCTGCTGGACATTTTATTCCTGAGGTAGCTGAAGGTGCGGCTGACTTTTGTCACCCCTTTGCCAGCAGGGACACTGCTGCTCTCTTCAGATATGCTGAAATAAAAAAAAATATAAAAGTTGCTATTATTTTTTTTCTCCTTCTCAAAGCATCTATTAAAAACAGATAATTTTTTTTAAATGACAAATGCATTTATTAGCCAATACAGTCTAGGTGCTTTACGGTGTTTTACCAGAGAAGGAAAAGTGAAGACAAAAATGTCAATCCACTCATTTTGAGATAAACTTCAAGGAATTCTCATATCTGCTTTGAAGCAGGCCATACCATAGCACCCTCTGCTGCTCCCCTTGTCAAATAACCAGGAACCATTAGTGCTGTAAAGAACAATTTCCTTCCAGAGAAAGGCATCTAATGAACTCTGAAAAGGCAGTGGATGTCTTTAACAGAAACCACACTGTCTGCAAAGCCTCCTCAAAGAAATGAGAATACCAATATTAAGTAATAAACCACAATGGTTATGCGTATTAATTTTGGAATTTTTAGGATCTCAGGTAATATTTGCCAGTCTTTACATGCACAAGTCTATGACTTCTTCAGCTCTGGTGGAAGAATAAGGAAACTATTATTGCACTAAAGGACACAGTCTGTCAATGTTAAATACAACACAAACCAAAAGCAGAACAGAAATACAAATTAAATCACGGAGGAGAAAACAGCAGCGAGCAGAGGTGAAGAGCCTCCCAGTCACAAAATAAAGGCACAGAGATCAGACACCAAGTGCCACAAATGTCCCTTCTCCAGGGAAGCACTTTGAAAGCCACCAGGAAGATTATCTCGTCTGTGCAACTTGCAAGGATGAAAAGTAACACAAAACCACGATCGTTTTGGCCTTTGTTATAGAGAGATAATTAGCCACAGGGAAAAAGCACTACTTTTAGTGTAAAATATAACTCAGGGTAAACTGCTACCCTGCAATAATACATAATCTGATGTTATTAGCTAGGAATAAACAGAGCCTTGTTAAGAGATAAGACCTAGCACAGACGTTCACATTCTGTGATCTAAAATATTCTTCAGCCTTCAGAGATATGGGACTGATTTTCACAACTTCTGATTTCAGCTGAAGTGCACTGGTGGCAGGAAGGCCTTTGGGTGCCCAAGGCAGAGCCCACTGCAGGAGTCCCCCCAGAAGAGACAGGGTGTCCCCAGGATACTGTACCTCTGCACCGAGGAGCCCACGGAGCCGCCCAACGACTGTGCACCTGCAAGAGATGGGAGGGGCAGGGGTGACAGGTTAGACTGCAACCTTAGCCCACTGATTTCAAAAAACACAGTTTGCATATTGGGATGGCTCAAGAGGAAAGGGAAATGTTTTCCAGAAGTGAGTGTTTAGAACAGATTTCATGTGCTGGGGAAAAAGCCTGTTCCTCATATCCTTAGCTGCTCTCAGATTAGATGCTGAGGTGAAAGCCTGTTTAGTATTTTTATCACTCTTCAGTTATTAAGTAAAGACTGTGCAACTGTTCAGCTTGCTGGTAAATCAGGGTGTTTGCATCAGAAGTGCCAATTCAATGACGATAGGTATAAACGAGAATCATCCTGCCACAATGCTTTAATTTATACTCCACTAGAAAGGATCTATTGTACAGCACATCCGGGTTTTATGTATAAAACTTTTCTCCTTGATAAAATTGTAGTTCATTTTCCCATCAAAATCCTGAGGCACTTCATAAAGAGTAAGGGGAACAAGGGAAGCCTTATTCTGTTTTCCACAAAACGTTACCAGCCCGAGGCTTCGTCACGAAACCCTGCTTGAGGAGAGGCTGAATTTCAACACGCAGCTGAAGCCCTGCCAGTGGCACCAACTCTCTTTACACAAGAAACCTGCTTGCACAACGCACTTGGAGCACATCTGGGAGCTGACACCATTTACCAGCACCATCAAAGAACACTAAAAAATCAGGATGAAATGATCCAGGACAGAGGGCCCTCTCTGAAATAACTGGGCTTGCCAGGACTCCAAAAAAAACCTTCATACAAGCACTGCTTGCAGCCCTCTCTAAAGTTCAAGAAGCAGCATGACTGTCACCTTACAAGGCTTCTGCATATATGCTGCAAGAAAAACAGTATTTTGGCTCAAATTCTCTAATGCTAAGAGACTGAGAGAATGCAAAAGAGCTACTTGGCATTAGAGGCAAAGATGGCCCTTTATCCAAAAGCAGCAAGAGCATTAGGAAAAACTGTGCATACAGTACTAGACTTTAAACACAGATTTTCTAACCACCGATTCAAGTGCCAACAGAGTCTGAGACAGAAATATAATTTCTTCATATTGAGAAACTAAAATATAGGCATACCCTGTTACCTAAACCCTGCTTGGAGAGCTCTGTTAATATTACCCTTGCAGAATCTTTCACCTCATTAATGATTTATCCCAAATACATCAGTTAGTAATACTGTAACATGTACGAAATGAATTTGAATTCTACTATTCCATTTCTAATACTGATACTATATTCTTATAATATAAAACTACCTAAGTGCCTACTAGGATCACATAAATAATTTACAGACTCCCAAATCCTTGGTTAAAGCTCCAGTAACTCTGGTTCCCATTTCAGTTCTAGTGTATTTTAATCTGTCTTAGACCACCTTAGTTTTTCCTGGGTTTTTTTTTGGTTTTTTTCAGAAGATTCATCAGTTTGACTGGAATTTAAGTATTTCACAAACCTTTTTGTTTCTTTGCAGTTAACATCAGAAATGTGTACAAACACTGAAAAGAACTGCAATAATTTGATATTTGTGACTGTTTTACTACATTGAGAAAATATACTGCATGAGAACTACAATTATGTATCATTTATCTTTTACTTCAATAGTTGTTTCATCTAAAAACGAGCGATTCTTGGTGCTGGCAGGCAAAATGGATCCAGTGAAGCATTAAGGTCTGTTTATGATTTCATATTTTATATTATAATATAACATCACATGATCAACACTGCTGCAAGCTGTAAACCTCAGGAAGAAAGGAACAGAAAAAGACACATCTTCTCACCTTCTGGATTGTTTCTGAAGTAGAACAGGGGAAGGAAAGCTTCTTTTCCTACCATTTTTGTTCCCTGTCATGACCAGGAACAAAACTGAAATCTGACTTCAGAACCGACAAAAAAATCAAGCTTTTGTTCCAAAAAGCCAGAACTGCTATCTATGTCAAATGAACCTGGGCTAGTAGCCAAAATTTGCTGTATTTATCTGAACACCTTTTAAGCACCAGCCACAAAAATTGATTCACATGGTAACCGGTTTTGAAATAATTAATCAAGATCCATTGTGCAGAAAGCAGTGACTGGACTAGGAAGTTGAAACCAGCTTGCAATGCTTTAATGCTGTCAGTAATTACACTTTTGTGAGTCAAGAAATCCAAAGGCTTCATAATAATTGTCCAGTCATCTGAAATCTACGTTTTAAATATACCACCAAACAAACTTCAACTAATTCTCCATTTTCTAAAGAAAAAGCAGGCATGGAGACGTTGAGGAGTGGTAACTGAAATTCACATGCAATCTCAGTGCTCACACATCCATCCTCTTATGAGAAATGAACCCCAAAGATGTGAAAAAACAAACAGGTCTGGGATTACTCCATGGAAAATGCCCACTACCAAAGCAGTCTCAAAAAGAGCTGTGGCTAAATCAACCTTTATAAAGTCACCACAGTATTCTCAAACATGTAATGAAAACAACATCATTATTTGAGACAACACCTGACATTATCTTAAATGATCATCATTAACAGGAGCACTGTTAAGGGAGAGAAGATAAATATTGGCTACTATAAATATGACCTAAAATTGTCATACCCTAACATGAATATCAGGTATTGGATGCTTAAAACAAAAAAATCAAAACTAAATAATAAAATCACCCAAATGCTTAAAAGAACAAAACTCACCAAACAAAGAAATAAGCACCCCTAAGGTAAACCTTAGTCTACCTAAGGATATTTTTTACTGTGGGGCATCATATGAATGCACAGCTTTGTCTTTGCCGTTTACTCTGTGGAGACCATGAACTGTGAGTTTTGTTAAAAACAGAAGAAAAGGACAGAACAATGAGGAAGAAGCTTAAATATGGAGGTGGGTAAGATCACACCTGGGCACAGGACATTCCTGAAGGAAGGGACAAACCCACAGTGAAGACCAGGAATGGAAAGGAGGAGAATTTATATATGTACAACATGGATGGTGTGGAGAGAGTTTCAGATTCAGGAAACAACCAAAATCTATTGGACAGGAAAGCAATTTCCCCCATCTCAGTAAGGACACAAGGAATGTGTCTGGTTTATTTCAACAGTCTAATAAAACATGCTTAAGAAATAGGAAGCATTTTGAATAATCTTTGGTAAGCCTATTTAAAAAACCCAGGAGGAGTCTAGATGACTTTAATTCAATCTTCTGCCTTAGCTGGGCTTCTTTTAGCAATGGAGTTTGCAGGGGTAAAAAGAGCTGCCAGAGAACTCTCACCTGTTTCGCACCGAACTATTTTGATAACAGTATCAGGACCTAGATAAGAATACCTCGAGGATTTAAGGTCCTTGACTGCAATTTGTGCTTTTTGCATAGTGGGGGAACTGTGAAGTTGCTGTGAAGATTTTCAGAATTCAATAACCAGGGCTTCTCTCCACTTCTCTTACACTGAGCAATGCACTCACTGTCACCCATGGAGGGCAAGGACGTACCTCTTCTGCTAACTCCATGCCCTGCAATAAGCTCAAGGCAAGTATTTTGGTTTTAGTAAAAAGGTAAAGATTATTTTGCTTCTCAGAGTGGCAGGTGATGCTATCCGCCACATGGATACAGATTAAAACCAACCAGATAAGATGTGATGGTGCTGATGTAGAAGTTTCTTTGGGTAATAATTCTTTTAATTCTGCCATTAGTTAGTATTCAGATACAGGACTAAGATAATGCTATTAGACATCATGCAATGGAAAGGGTAGTTCAATGTTTGCAAGGTGGAATTCTAGTGTCTGAAGCAGAAAACCAGATTTCCCTGTGTTTCCACCCGTTATGGCTGCAATGCACAGAAAATGATTACTTACTATCCAACTCCTCCTCCTCATCACTGGAAGAAGAGCCAATAGAAAAGAGAGTTTTAGACTTAGGAATGAGTGGAGAGATGCTGAAGGAGAAGGAGATTCGTCTCGATGGTCGAGTCCGGCCCTGGGCTGAGAAGTGGGTTAACAGCAGACATTAGAGCATGCTTGAATATGCATTGAAATAATAAAAAGGAGAGGAGAGCAGCCAAAGCAAACTAAAAGCAAAGCAAAGGAAATGTCTGCAAAGCAGCTGGCTCCAGAAAGGCACAAGAAACAAAGAACTGAGAATGTGCAAATTCCAGAGGGTGCAGGCCCCACAGCCCGAGGCTCGAGTCTTTCCCTATTTTTGCTGACATTTTTTTATAGAACCTCTTAGTGAAGAACTATAGGCAGTTATCTTTCCAAACAGAACACCACCAACAATATGGATCTCTGGACAAAGGGCATCAGCTTCACTGAAAGAACTGTCATGGACTCAAACTACAACAACTCAAGATAAATGTCTGAAGGTGCTTTCTGCACCTTCAGTTAAATGATACAGCAAACCTTCAGTCTTGCTGTATCAGTTAACCTTGATTCAGTTAACCTTCAGTTAAAATACAGAAAAGCTACCAAATATTAGCAAGGATAATTTATCTTAAGTGTTGACTTTATCTACTTGGGGAGGTTTCTGCCACTGGTATGTCTAAAAAAAATCAACAATGTTGATTTTTATGTGGATAATGTTACACCCTTCAAAATTTTCAGATTTTAAAAGGAGACACTTAAACTTCCCTTCTCTTCTTCCAAAATAAAACAGAAAAACAAAGCATCTCTTCTGCCTTCTTCTGCAATTTAGGAGTCCTTGTTTTAAAGAAACTGCCTAAACATGAGAAAAGCCCCACTACACCTTCTTCTCCCCTTGCCTGGAAAATCCCTACCAAACAGTACCAAACTCAGCAGTCAGTCTGTGACATCAAATATCCCATCATATATTTTTAAGGGTAGTCCTTGCACAGCACCAGCGTTCCAACAATTCTTTTTAAGTACATGGTCTCTGAGAAGAGAATTAGGAGTCAGCCAGCCATTCTTCACTGAAACTGGATTCCCAAAGGCCCTGTTTCCCAAACCTTCTCTTCATACAAGCACAGGTGGAAACCTCTGAGCTGCTGAGCTGACTGCTGGACACCCAGTGCTCACATGGTACATCCCTGTGTCCTCAGGAAAGATGAGGACTGAGGGCTGAGGAAGCCCTGCCCCTGGGACAGACCTGACCCAAGGGTCCTACTTAAGCACCTACATTAAAAATCTTCAGCACAGGTATTGAGGTATTTTAAGTCATTCCATGGATGTATCAATTCACTTGTAAAACAGGGAAAACAGGTAAAGACTTTATCAGTATTAAACTTCCAAGATAAAGACAAAGCAATTATTTCTCTCTTTAAATAAAATATGTCCTTTCAGGCATATGTAATAAGCATTTTTTGCATGGCTGGTACTATGTATCAAAATTGAATTCTGAATATAAAAACACTGTCCAAGGAACACCCAATGCTACACAAGCAATGCAAAACAAACTCCCCTGAACAATTCCTCTAGCCATTAGTCACAAACGCCACTTGCCTACAGGCAATTTGACTAAAATGTGGAGAGTTTTCCAAGTAAGCAGAACAGCCCTAGAGGCACCCACTGAAAGGCATTTAAACTGAGGAACTCTTAGGAAGACCCATACATTAGTTTTGTTTAGACTGCCTTTTGAAGGAGTTGTTCTAGTGTTCCAGACCTGAAGAACACAATTAGGCAACACGACTTTTTCTTCTGTAGTCTACTGTCTATTTAGACTAAAAGTCAAGATGAACAATCATACTTTACTGTAAATTGAACCACCTTCGCCAGCACAGTTCAACTTCCATTTCAGTGGTTTTATTTATAGCAATTCCTGGCTTTATAACAGTGCTCCACACTGGAAATTTGCTATTCCAAGGCTAAAAGCATTCTTCCGAGCACTCCAGCCAACAGCTCTTGTGACCTCCCTCTATAAAATGCTGAAGGACTAACATTGTGAATGGCCACAGCAGCTCTTGGAACATCTGACACATCAGATGGAGTGTGGGCTAGGAACTCAGCCTTGGAAATTGCTCCTCCTTCAGCACACATGACAATAAACAGTAAAAATAAAAGAAATACTTCCATATGTTTATTATTCTAGATTTGGTTTTTAAAATCCTTGAGCACAGCATGTTGCTTTCTTCCCATTCAAACACATTTGAAAGGAGCAGAGGGTCATCCTACCACAAAGTTATGGAAATGGAATAAAGAACTGAATTTCTCCTAGAATTCACTTCCATGTAATTCTTGCACAACTCTTAAGTGTCCTGCTGGAAAAACATGAATATCAAACCCAGGTGACACAAGGGCGTTTATACACCACTGCTTCACATGTCCTATGGTCACAATTCAAACAACACTGCTCCTCTTTCAAAGGGGAAGAATGAATTAGGATAATAGAATGTTTTGGATTGGAAGGGACCTTAAAATTCATCCAGTTCCAGCCCTCTGCCATGGGCAGGGACACCCTCCACTAGAGCAGGTTACACCAAGCCTCATCCAACTTGGCCAACACTTCCAGAGATGGGGCAGCCACAACATTTCTGGGTGATTTACTTAAGTTTCTGTAGGCAGGAAGGTGTCAGGATTGGGGAAAAAATCCATGAGCTAAATTTTCCAAGGGATTATTCCTTCTGGATGCTCACATACACCCCTCAAATCCTCTGATCTTCAAAAATCACCTTCCTATAAAAATGTGGCCCTTCTGAGACGTCACAAATTAATGACTGAGAAAATAAAGCTCAGAGGAATATTAGTAATGTTTACATTCAGTGTTACAAACTCACAGATATCTGCTTCAAAGCAAAAGACTAACCCTGCTACTTTATCCACAGCCCCTCTGGAGAAGTTACTTCATCTTCTCTTTTCCTTCTTTCTCCAGGGACCAGAGTGGCCAGGCTGGCTCTAGAAGATGGAATAATTAAGGCTCCATGGCATTTTTAATGCCAAGCCACAGGACATTTTAACAGCCTTGGCCTTCCAGGCTCCCTCAGCCACTGACAGCTCATTTTTGGGGAGCCAGCCAAGTTTTTTGGTGTTTGGTCAGAGGCTGGGTGCAATGCCAAGAAATTGGTAGCTTCAAAAAACAACAGTGAAGACCTTCAGCCCAAGGAGAGAAGAGGCAGTGCCATTGCACAGGGCAGGATTTGGTCTCTTCACAGGACACAGCTGCCCCGTTTTGGTTACTGCTGCTGGGGGACACATCTGTTAGGTCACATTCTTATTAACCATGGAATTATCTTGGTGAAGAATTTAAAATCATCTCCTGCAAAGCACAGTCCCTGTGAGCTTCCTCCAGCAAGCCTCCTCCATGAATGAAACACCCTCTTAAAGCACCTTGTTGTGCTTTGCAAGGGAAAATCACATTAATAAAGAGGAAAGATCAGACACCATCACCAAGTGACAAGAGAAGAGCTAAAATGTCAATAGGGTTTCTGTCTGGCAATTAATAAAATGAAAACATGTGTAATACATCCTAAGCACATCCAGCTGCAGCCTTCTGAATGATTTTTCAGCTGAAAGAATCAATTCAGCCAAGTTGCAAAATTAAGTGCTTGTTATCGCTTCAATTAAGCTAAACTGGAAAATTTTATAGAATCATCTTTTATTATTTTCTTCAGGAATGGGATTGAAGAAATTACACCCAACTTCTCCAAAATATTTAACTCAAAATTAGGTGCAACAAACTACCCCAAGATCAGAACAAGTTTCCATGTATCAGCTTAAAATGATGCAGGGAAGTAATTTACCTGACATAAAAGGAAGAAACTCTGAAAGGATGCAATATTAGATCCCGTTTTTTTTTTTTCCTAGTTAACAAACTCAGTGAATCACAGTTTTCATACCAATAGTCTAATTTAGAAAGAAAAAAACAACCCGCACAAAGGAAACTCAACAAAAAGAAAACAGCAGGGATACATTGGAAAGAACAAAATTAAACTGAATGAGTTCTGCCTCTCCACCCACAATTCCAAGCAGCAGTGAAACTTGTACTTCCTGTAATAAAGGAAGCATGAGCAGGCAGTAGCACATTTTGCCTTGGGAAGGTAGCAAGATACACTCAATTATACAGATGACAGAGTGGACAAGGGAAAACTGGATTACTCACTGTCGAGCACTGGTTTGCTAATTGACATTAGAGACATGGATTTGGTCAGTGGAGATGAAACAGCGGAAGAACAGAAGTTAAATCCTTGTTGCTGTGATGTCTGATGCACCTGCAGAACAGAAGAGAATTACACTGAGTATGTCAAGAAAGACAGAACAATCCCAGCTTCAGATCCCAGTTCAGCACTTATGTTTACTGCAACTCTCACTTTGAAACAGTGAAAAAGTGCACAGGTGAAGTGCAACATTTTATTTTGTCTTTTAAGTGTCAGAAAATTAATTATGCAACAGAGAGACTACATGTGTTTGATTTTCTTGCACGACATTACAAAATAGATACTGCTAAAACTCTCTTATGGCCAAGGAAACTGCTGCTGTGACTCCAACTCCTCCGCTTAACGAGTCTGTGGTTCAACTTGGCTAAAATAATCTGATGTTTAGCAGTGTGTTCCCCAAAAATGCCATTCCTCTAAGCAAGAGAAGACACGAGAGTTGTGTTACCACAAAGAACAAAGTGGAAAATTTAAAACAGATGGAAATTCCTCCATGTTAAAGAGGGAAGATTTTTAATATTATGTGTATGTACATATAAGGTGGAATTGTCAGACTGTCACTTGGGAAAATGACTTTCAAAGTGTTGGTGTAGCATTTGCCAGACATCCACCAGTAGTTGGACAGCTTTACCTGGTGGTTGTAGTCTCTGATTTCTCCTTGCTCGAGCTCCTCAGCGAGCAGGACCAGGGACTGATTGCTGGCAAGTGGACTCCTCCTGAGGTCTTTGGAGCTCAGAGAAGAAGCCTCCAGATTTGTTGAGGGCTTCTTGTTCTCACCAGCGTCTCCAGCAAGGCCTTCTAGGCTGTAACTGAAGAGAAAGCACAGAGGTTCAGATGTTGCCAGACTCTTAGGGACCAGTGTCTTTCAGCACAGAGCACCTGGAAACATAAAACACACAGCAGGCACTGAAGTGTGCAGGCAAATGCAGGTGTTGCTCCTCAGCATGTTCTTTTTTTCTTCAGAGCAAATAGCAACATCTTTGTGCTTCTAATGAGACATAAAGGTTTGTTCATTGCTTGACCACTGAAACTCCTGGTCAATTGCCTTTCCTACTGGTTTTTTTACTCTTTTTGAATGGTGCACAGGAAAATCCAGGAACATCCCTCCTAAGGATTTCAGCATTTCCATATACTCTCTTTTCTAGCTTTTTATTAGGCTTTCCCTTGGAATGAAGCCACCTAAATCAAACTACTTTGCATGGCATGGTGCTGCCCATCCTGGACCAATGCCTCTCCCAGCAGCCACATCAGCTGCTGTAACACTCATCTCTGCAGACAGGTCCTCTGAATTTCTTTAAAAACTTGACACTGCACAGTTTTGGCACTGATAATGTAATTTATTCTGCCAAAGCTGGTTTCTTTTTTACCCATGCTGCGGTTTTGTTTTTAAATTCAATAAATGTTGTCTCCATCACCCAATTAATTTTATTTTATCATCTACTGAGGGAGCTAGGTCTTGCCCAGCAGAGCTGGGCAATAACTCAAAGCTAAATAAAATACTGAACATTTGCTTGCAGAACTGTTAGAAATAAAACATTTGGTCAAACTCTGTAGAGACAGGTGCTGATAGTCAAGTGATCTCTACAGAGAAACACTAATAACCCTCTCCTCTCACCTAGACAGAACACACCCTCTCTCACATGGGACTATTCAATCTGATAAATCTTGCCCTAATATTCTGCTTCTGACCCTCTTGCTCCTCATGCCCAAGTATCAACAAACCCACTGAAATGCCAGGGTGGGTTCACTGGGTGAAGCTTTACAGATTTCCCTCCCAGGACAAAAGCACAGATCCATGGTTAATGTTGGATTTGATACTCAATAAGTCCCAGCTCTACCCTGGATTTATATCCCAACCCGAGGCTAATCGTGACATCTCAGTGGTGAACAAGCTGACATGCACACACAGAAAAAAGAAAACATACTACAGGCTGTACAGATGATTTAAATAACCAGAGGAACTTTAAATTCAGGTAGACTTGCATAGCAGTGATTAATGTTCTGCAGTCCCCTAGAAGCATTAAAAGGCTCATAAATATGCCCCTTGAAAGCAAAATCTGCAATAAACCATGAATAAGAAGATTTAGTAGATTTAGAAAACCTTTTTTCATGGTAATTAATGAGATAAAAAAGGCTGGTTGAAGCATTTATAATTTAATCTGCTTTAGGAAGATTGTGACTCATCAATGTGTATCAATAGCAGGCATTTAAAAGTTTATTCTAAAGCACCTGTAGGCAGAAATGAGTCCCATTTCTACTGATTATTTAGGACAGACAGAAGAATATCTTTTTTACATCCCAAGGTGGCAATAATGATGCTACACAGAAGAGAAAAAAAATCATGTCAATATGGCAAAACTAGCTAAAAACTACAAATACTTGCCCATGAAATAGCTATCAGTGATATTGGTCTGTAATTTGCTGATTGGCATATATACACCACACATAATTCAACTGCACCAGGATGAGCAGGTTTACTTCTTAATATCTACTCTTCAGAAGAAGAGTTTTAATACCACCAAGCAAAAACTGCCAGGGAAAAGCTATAAAGCCATTAAATCCAGGGGATTGGCTTCCAAACAATATTGGGTAAAGATGTGACCTGCAAACATCAATCTCAGCACTGGGACTTTCTACAGAAGATGCAAACTTTAAGAGCCTGGGAAATTTTCATATGTGGGGATCAGATTGGGTTTTTTTCAGAGGTTTTACACTATTAGCCTCTCTGAAGAAGAAACCTGGGTCTACCAATTTACAGAGAGCAAGTCTGTGTGAACTTAAATCCTTTATGAGACTGATCTGGTACAGAGCAGGGCTGAATCATATTTAATTCTGGTTTGATTCTTTGGCTGTCACAATTATCATTCTGATCACTGCTGAGGAAAAAAACACGGCTTGAAATCATCACGGAACAGAGCAGCTCAACCCAACAGTGCAGCTCCCTTAATGCCAGGGGCCAGTGGAAAGCAGCCACCACCTCCACCTGCAGGATCCACTCCCTCCAGCCACCACCTCCAGTTCTGAGGATCCACTCCCAAAAGTAATTGCTGAAAAAGCAGACCAGGCAAACAAACACGTGCACGCTTCAGCCAGAGCAGCAGTGCAGGAGGCGACGCACGAGAAGCTGACAAAGGGTGTTTGCAGTGCTCCTGTGCTGCTGCACATTTATTCATACCATACCTTCTACAAGTAAAGTCAGGACCCATGGCAATGTACTGTACGCCTGAGGGACACCAGCTCAAACTAGGAACAGCAAAAGAGGCAAAGAAAGGAAAAGGGCAGTGGTTATCGGATTGTTGTGGAACATGGGGGACGTTAAAAGACTCTCACTCTCACATACCTTACAAAAAAAACCCCAACAACAAACTCAGAAATAATGCAACAGCACATGTCTGGTTGCACAAACACACCACAGAACCCCAAATGCCTGAGGCTACCACTGAACAGGGAGCAGGACAGCCCATGCTTCCCCCAAACCAACTCCATCCACGAGTACACAATGTACTGGAAAAAGTACTCCTTGTGGGCAGAGAGGTTTTTTGGGAAAAACAAGGCTAAAACATACCAAAGCCAATTTGTAATTAATCACACACAGCCATTGTGTTAGTAATGATTAGTATTTTCCTGGTAACTCTCATCCTCAAATCAGAAAAAGAATCCCTTACAGATATTTCATACTGTAAGTCCCCTCCACAGAAATATTAAAAACCTCAGGCTACGCTTGGAAAAATAAGGAGAAAGACACATTCTTAAATGCTGCATAGCCAGTCAGTGAAAGAGGCTGGAAGGAAAAAACAGGCTAATCTTACTATTAGCTTGGGATTATATCAAGAGTGCTTCTAACTAAAAAACCTTTCAGCTCTCATTCCCCAGAAGAGTCCCAAAGTTGCATCATGAAAGATATAAGAAATGCAAATACAGAAAGCAAATATCTTGGTTGTTATTTTAGACTTTTTTATTTTTCCTCTATTAGCTCATGGCCCAATTGCAGGTTTTGCAGAAACAGAGAAATCCATCTTCTTGTCAGCTATGACATTTATATGATCCCTAAATCCTGAAAAAGCTATTCAGGAAGCAAACGTTGTCTGAAGGGAATTCTGCATAAGCACAAGTCCTGCTCCCAGGTCCGAGATCCATGCAAGGAGGGGACATGGCCAGAGCACGCTTTGCTCCATGGCAGGAGCCTATGAAAAGGGCAGAACAAATTTAAGCCTTCCTGGGCAGGGAACTGTGAGTGCCAGAAGCCTCTGAGGGCACAGATGAAGATTTAAACCCACTGAATGCATTATGTCATGCCAAGTCCTCATATTGTTTCCACACACAGTGCAACACTGGAAATGTTCTGGAAGGGTTTGACAATTGGAAACATTCTGGAATGGGTGTTCAGTGGCAGAGTTCAGATAATTTCTGCCTGTTTTATGAAGGATGGTAACTGGGTGAGGATACACCCAAAGCTTTGCACCTAAAAGCCTCCAGGTGTGCTTCACCAGTAGCTCTCAGCACAGTACTATAAACACTCTTCATGAAAACATTTCTTCCCATAACATGCCAACATTTCCAAGTACCTCATCATCCTAACTCAATTCAACCACAATGGCAGATGTGGGGGGTGCCAGGGACTAAATACTTGTGTGAAATCACAGAGGAACCAAGTCCAGGCCACAGGACTCCATCACACACAATCTGCACTCTCAGACCTGGGTTCAGCCTCTTGGTGGGTCACTCAGACCTGCTCAGGGGCAACTGAGCAAGCATCCCAAGGAAGGGGTCACACATGGCTCCCCAGGCCATCTGCCTGAGCTTGGTGGACCCCTCTGAGTCATGCTTATGTCACCCTGCTTTCCAAAGTCACTCATTTTTGTGCTGTCCCTTTTCAATCAAAGGAAAGAAGATTCTCCTCATTAAAGAAATCATGTAATGTTTACACTAGACTGTAAAAGATGCCTCTGTTCCTGACCATTGCCATATTATGGTGATGATTTCAAATGCTAAAACTGAAGGGGAGGGAAGTAGAAAAATAGAGGGAGGGAAGAAGAGGAACACTACATATGTGGGAGGAAGCCTAGAAGTGTTAAGATGTAAGAGGAGGAAGGAAGGGGATCTGCTGGCAAAGGCTGTGGAAAGCAGTCTTGCAGAATCCCAGTCCTGTGGGGGAGCCACCCACAGCCTGTTGGCAACATCATAAAATCCTAAAAAGATCAATGCAGAGCATGCAGAATTCCTTTACAGAAGACAACCTGGGGAGGAGGATGAGCTTTTATGTACATCAGCCTTGTGGGAGAGCATAAACCATTGGAAGCAGTTTCAGGCTTCTGCTCCACAAGTGGGGTTAGAGAGGATGATTCCAAAATGGTTTAGAGACCAGAAAAAGTGAGAAAGTGTTTATGAAAGGATCACATATTTCAGATATGACCAGGTATTCCAGACATTTTCTTTATTCTACATGTAAGCTCAGTGTTTCAGGATATTTTGGCTTTAAATACTAACATAGCTCCTACAGAGGAGCCTTAACAGACCACTGATAGAAAGAAGTTCATTTGCATGAGCTGAGAAGACAAACGCTGCACTTCTTCCTGCACTGATGCAAATGAAGTGGCTTCTTAGAAGTATAAAAGCATGTTCTTTCTTGTGCCTTTTTAAAAAAACTATTTTTAAGAGTGTTCTTTTGAATTGTACAGCACTGCTAGAGTTCATTGATGCTGATGCATAGAGAGGCATGGTGATTTTTTTGGTCATAGCATCATGGTAACATTCTTTTCACATGTAGGAATGTGGTAGTTTGTTTACACACACATCACCCCATCCATATTTCAAGTGAGGTGAAATCCCAAGTTAACCTGGCACAGGAGGGGAGGTAGCAGGCTATGGGAGCTGAGGCAAGGCTGAACCACTGAAGGGCACAAGTTCAACTTTGCTTTTTTCTTTACCCTAAAATGTCTGTATGTGGATGGTCCACATCTGCTGTATCAAAAATTAAGTATCTTCTTTTATATACTAAGAGCCAATGCAAAGGTTACATGAATGGAACTGCGTATCTGTGGGATGGATGAAAAACTGAAAGATTGTTATAGAGAGGAAAAACATATGGAAGGAAAGAGAAAAACACACCTTATTTTCTGTTTTTTAGGAAGATGGTTATAAAAACCATCAAAAGAGCAAAATTAAAGTGATTTAATTCAACCAGCTGCAGATCTGCAGAGTGTTCTCCAACTCTGAGATCGTGTCTGATCCATCCCCCCTCCCCCAGCTGCCCCTCCTGCAAGTCTTGCCAGGAGCCTCTGATGTGCTTTAAATCCAAATGACACACATGCTCCCAGATAAACCACTGTTTTAACCAACTCCAAATATTACACATGGCAGAGGCCAACAAAATCATATCTGAGATATTTATTCATTACTGACATAAAGTTCTGGAGAAAACAGCTCGAGCATGTGGAGCACAAAACCTGCCCTGGTCAGACTGGAGAGAGAATGCAGCCAGGTGGGATGCACAACTCTAATGCCAACACTTCCAGAGGTACTACAGGTTTTCTAACATGAGAGGATGGAGTTAATAGACATTCAAACACAAAACAGTTAGTCACATTAGTTGGCTTTGTACCTTCTCCTATGAATGGGAGGCTTCTTTATACCATCCCCCAGAATTCGCATTGAACTGAAAATGAATCATGGAGAATGGTCAGCAGCTTGAATGAAAAAAAAATTAACAAATGGCAGCTAAAGGATTAATATCCCCAACACACAAACAGAGGGAATGGACATACAGGGAAAACACAAAATGAAATATGAAAGGAAGCAATGAGTCTCTGTGTTTCTCCTCTCTTCTACAAATAAATCTGGGGTTTGGTTGGTTTTATTTGGTACAGGAAGAAGGCTGCACAGGTACTGACCATGTTGCAACTTTGCTGCTGCCAAAGCCAGGTCAGTTTAAAGTTTAGATAAGGCCAAACTCTTTGACAGAAGCTGTTAGCAACAGTGATTAACACCAGCTCCGGTTTTGCAGTGTTTAATCCATCAGTGAAACATGAGGGTGTTTCTTTCCCCAGCCTGGATGTTTAACACACACTGCAGCATTGTTGAAAGACAGGCGTTTCAAATCTGCTATGAATGTCAGGAATTAACTGAAGGATGAACATCCTTTTGTGCAGCCTTGCTGGTTTTCTCTGTATTTTAACAGCAAAATGTAGGCACGAGGATTATCTGTGAAGTGCATTTGAGGAAGGAGGGGGAGTGAAGGGGAACTGAGTGTTTTTTCACATTTCATTTATTATTTTTTTTACTCTGATCTTTTCTGTAAACAAACTTTTACACTCATCCTTCTTAGAAACAGAAAACACATACAGTGGAAAAGATCAAATTTTACAAAAGGCTGATTTTTTTTTTCTGTAGGCTTTTTGGGTCCTGTATCAGCCCCTCTATCTAAGCTAGACTTAGCAATCTTTGTCATCAAGGTGAGGACTATTTTTGCTGTGGATAGGGGCTGCAAGTCACTGCTGGGGCAGGAAGCACCTCTCAGAGCCCAGCTGATGGTGGACTCTGCCACCCCATTCCTCCTCCTGGCTGCACAGCCCAGCTCCAATCCTTGGGCTGGTTTTGGTGGCAATTACACCTTATTTACTTATTTTTCTCCTCATTTAGTGAGGGCAAGCTGCTCACCTACAGAGCAGAGAAGTGCCACGGGTGGTGCCCAGAGGAGGGGAGGGAGCACAAAGTGGTGGGAGCAGCACAGATCCAGCCCATCAGCAGGACAAACCTCAGCCAAGGCTTCTGCTCAGTGTTACTTCACTTTGAAGGTTTGCAAAAGTCAGGTTACAATAAGGACTTTTCCCCTTCAACTGGAAAAGCATCTACTTCATGTGAAATAAATGAATAAGCAAACACTCAGAATTTAACTGATTTGAGTGGAAGTCACTTGTCTGCAGTTCACTTCCTCAGTATTTGTTGTTTTGCACTAAGCAACGAGAGTCTCGATATCACAAGAGCCACATATGAAAAGAACAAAGAAAAGAACAAAACGACACAGCAAATAATCCAAATTCCTTTCTAAAAGAAGCATAAAAACAAACATGAATTTAATCAGCACCACAGACCCACCCAGCTTTTCTTTAATTCCCCTACATGACAGCTATCCTTATGTAGCTGCAGCTGTATGTGAGAACATATGAGAAAAATTACTGTTCCTTTAACTCAGATTTTCTTACATTTACAATGAATGTATTTTCCCGTATCAGAAACAGCCTCCAAAGGGTGATGTAGGAGAATTTAACCCCATCTGTTCAGTGTTAGCAGTGATTGCCAGCTATGCAGTTTATTACCTCAGAAATCCTTATGCACCAGGCCCTACACTTACAAATAAATCTCCCCAAATGAGTTTATGGACTCCTTATTGAGCTTATGGACTTATTCTGGCATAAACCTGCAGGTATGCTGACTCTTTTGGCACTTTAAAAAATTGATGGGCATTACTTAACTTATTTAAATATTACCTGGGAGAAGTAATGAAGCCCAAAAAAGGTGACAGTGTTCAACAACAACAACAACCTTTCACTGTATGGTACTTACAGGATCCCAAATGGTTTTCAGCATTGACTTTAAAACCTGAAGGGTCTGCAATATTCCTTTAATGATACTCACAGTTGCTGTGTTTAAAGGATGCATACATTCCTGATGGGAGGCTGCTGCCTCTCCCTGGATTATCCAAAGGGGTCAGTAACCCTTTTCAGGAACCTGAATGTGACTGGCCTATTTTAATTTAAAGTCAGGCAGCCCCACGTGCAATGGCTCTGTTTCTGTTAACAGCAGAATGTTTGCCATGAGGACACAACAGGCAGCCAGGGAGTGGCACTGCCCTTCAGACCCCGGCCTGCAGCCTCTGTGAGCTGTAGGGAGGATGTGGCACCCTGACCCTGGCCATTCCTGCTGTGGGAGCATTAAAAACACTGGCCAAACAAACCTCCACTGGGCTCAGAATACACAGGGCTTAGCCCCAAGCATCCTGCAGCCCAAATGCTGAACAGTGCAGGGCATGGCAGGGAACCTATTTTTGAAGTGTGCATCTTCCTTTATTTCATCTTCTTCCCCACTGAAATGGGAGACTGAGCAACTTTTCTTCCCACAGTCACTTGGAACCAGCATGGACACACTCACATGGCTCATACCCTTCTCTCCCTTGCACCTTCTGAAAGAATAGATGGGAAAACTTCCCTTTTGAATCTTCCTGAACAACATCAGGGACATCAGTGATGAGTTAGGTGGAACTTACTGTCCATGAGAGGCTGAGGTGATGAACCAATTCTCTGAAACAGGGAGGACCCATCTCACCATTAGGAAGAGCTTCCACAGAATTTTTTTCAAACCCTGGTGCCTATCTCTTAATGCAATCAGAGCAATAATGGTCATGTTTATTCTGTGGTCAGTGAGATTTAACACTCCAATAATTCCTTTGTACGGAAAGGGGGTCGGAGGGCGTGACAGTTCTAATGGAAGACCTGTCCTGAGGTAATTCCATTTACTCTGGAAAGCTCAAGCATACTGTAGGTATTAAGTACTTTAATCCTGAAAGTTAATTTAAGAAAAACCAAACAAACATACATTAGGAGATTGTCTTAACCTCTTCAAATGAAAAAGAAATAATCAAAAGTGACGCGCTCGCTTCTGATAAACTCTTCAGTTTTATCATGCCAGGTTTAAAGCTCAGATAAATATGAATGAGTGAGTGCAGAGTAAATCAAAGCAGCTCTTCACTCACCTCCTCTGATTGATTTCTGCCTCGTTGGTGGCATTCTTCCCCGGCCCCCAGCTGTGCCGACGGAAGGGAGACAGCGGCCGCATGGAGCTGCGCAGGACGGAGGAAGGAGCAGGCACGTCCGTGATGCTGTCCAGCTCCTCTTCCTTCTCTCCTCCCTCTGAGGACACCATGTTGGTGCAGCTGCCATCCAGGCTGTGCCTGTCCTTGGGCTGGGTGAAGCTCCCCACGGGTGGGAAGGGGAGGGACGTGTCACTGCCCAGGGATGAGTTCCTCTCCAGGGACATGGTGTCATCCGCAGAGGAGCTGGAGCTGGTGACATCGCACGCAGACTGCTCCTCTTCAGGCTGCTGTGGGTAGGAAAAATCAAAAATAAGTCAAAGTAGAATGATAGATAGGTTTGGGTTGGAAGGGATCTCCAAAGATGAGCTAGTAACACCTTTGCTGTGGGCAGGGACATTGCTCACTAGAGCAGGTTTTCAAAGACACATCCAGTCCAGCCCTGAACACTTCCAACGAGATGAGTACATGTAACATTTTAAGTAAATGCAAATATTTTATATTTCACATGAGCTGAGAGATTTCTTAGTTGATGGTGTAAGGCAAATTAAACATTATAGAACTGAGGCTTTTTGCTCTGGTTTCAAAAGAGGTTGAAATGCTCTACAAGGTGATCTCTTTCAACCCACAAGTCCCTGGTTGCCATTACCCAGGCTCCCAGGTCACATCCTATGCCTATCTTCCTCTCCCCAATTCTATATTTCATCCTGCACAGCAAATCCTGTTCCTCTCACCATTTCTGGCTAAACCTGTGATCAATCAAGGTGCCATAAAACTGCCAAAGGTTTTCTGAGAGCAAGTAATGGGGAAGGGGGTTATCACAGCTCCTGATGACAAACTCCAGCCTGTCCTGTGGGACTGGGATGGGCTTGTAGAGCTCAAGGGCAGTGCACTGTTCCACTGCATTAGGCAGCACAAAAGGGAGAATTACTCAGTAGCAGAAAACAGATAGAAAAAAATAAAAGCTCAATTCCCCATCCCTAACTACTTTCCATTATAATATCAGGGTCTGCAGCATTTTTCAAACCCAACTGTCATCAAAAAATATTGTTCTACAGGATCAGCCACCCTGTATTAGAGATTGTGAGTCAGCCTGTAATTTTTGGGTTTAATTTCTCCAAAAGCAGTATGTAGAAGCCAAACTGGCTCTCCCTGGCCAAAGGCCACATGCTGATCATACAGCCCCAGAAGAGCCTGTGCGTATTCTGCGTTCCCTGTGGCCACCAGAAAAAACACAAGCATCTCTCTGACATCACCTCCAGTCTGAAATGGTGCTTGCCCTGAGTGACTGACATGGGAAGTTTCAATTTATCCTCCTGCAGAACCTTGTGCTGTATCATTTAAAAGAATAACACAGGCAGAGTGCTCTGTCAGGCCATACACAACAGAGCACTCAGCAAAGCCCTGGTGGTTAATTGTGCTCACACAGTGGGCTCAGGGGGCTGGGCAGGAGCTGAGTGCTCCAGGGGCTGCAGGCTGTCAGCAAACATTTGGTAAAGACAACTGGATACAAAATCCTGTTCTTGGAAGGGAAAAATGGGCATCAGACCACATGGAAGGAAGGATGAGCAGGAGTGGTGTTAAACAGTCCAGAGACTTCTGTTTTTCTGTGATTTATTTAAGGGGCACACCCTATAAGCTTTTTATTTAACTGAACAAAAAGAAACTGAGATATGCAAAATATCTAACTGAATATTTTGCTATTCAGAGAAAAGCCCTGCTTCAAGCTTAGCTATTTTTTATTCTTAGTTCAGTTTAACAAGTACACAATAATGTTCCTGAGATGGTTTAACTAAATGCTGTCACACTGCTGCCCTTCTCACATCCATCAAAGGGAAACAGAGGGAAAAAAAAAAGACAGCATCCACAGCACAACACCAAAGTACAAGAACCTTTTAAACACAAAGCATTAAAAAACATACTAAAAATCCTTCCAAAAACATTCACTTCATGTTAAGGTATGTCAAATATTAATAGTGAATTTCAGAAAACTATGTTCTGAAAACTAGAAAACTATGGATTTGATACATTTCAATGAGAAGTTCAGGTTTAAAGAAAAGAGAACTGAATTGGAAGCCTTGTGAAGTTTTTGATTATGTTGAGCAATATTCAAGAGAATCTGATATTTGTGTGAGTCATGATGAGAGCTTACAGAATTGCTTAAATACAGACAAATCAAGCAGTCATTATGTGGATAACACTCCTACAGTGGAGGAAACAGTCTGCCACTTTTCCAAGACAGAAGAATACTGTCAGGCATTAGATCAGGCTGGATGGGGCTTTGGAGCAGCCTGGTCTTGTGGAAGGTGTCCCAGCCTATGGGCAGGGGGCTGGAACAAGATGAACTTTAATTTAAAGTGCCTTCCAACCTAAACCATTCTGGGATTGGAGCAGCAGAGCAGGAGAGGAGAGGACTGACTTCACCCCATCAGCTGCGTGAAGTATGGGAGAGCTTGGAAACTTTCAATCTGGACGCAAACATAGAAACAATAGTGCAGAACACCAACTTAAATAGGGAGGAATTAGAGTAAAAAGGGGCATTTTTATTTCCCAGATGAGAATACTGCTGCAGTTTGAAATACACAACAAAACACGTCCCTAACAAGGAAGATTTAGGGTTTTTATTGCAAAATGCAGTTCAAGGAGATGTTTGAAAAAAGGAAAATACTTTTGGTCGATTTAAACTTTTACCTTGAGCATTTGACTGACGACAGAACACAATGAACAATTCCCTTGAACTTGTGGCTCATGCTTATTCTTCTAAAAATATTCTGCCGTCATTTCAATGATTTTTTTTTTTTTGAAACAAAGGAAAACCATTCATATGAAAGAAGACTCTGTCTGAAAAATGCCACGTGTGGCTGACACATCTAAATCTATATCGTAGTCACCACTTCAAAAAATTAGCTATCTGGCCAGCAAATATGCATTGTTCTTTAATTCTATTTGAGCAAGAAAATGCCATGTTTGAAGAACAGAATATGTTCTTTTCTTATAGGAAAAAGGAAATATTAAAGAAATACTAATTTTCTTCAAGCCAGGTTTGCTGGATTGCACCTCAATGAAGTCAGGAATTTAATGTGACCATAGACCTCATGGGCAAAAAAAGCCTTTACAGATGTTTGCTAATAGGCATTTTCTTTGCCCTCAATATTTGCTGAGAAGCTTCTAAGAAAAAAATAAGATGTAAAAGTGAGTACCCTGAGAAAGGACACATGTACGACTCCATGAACAAGGATAACAGAAATCACTGGGATGGTGGGGGTGTAAGATAACTTCAACTAAATCTCTCCACTGTAGGAGGTCTTGATAAAAGGGGAATTAAAATGTTCTTTCAATCATTTTCATGATGACAACATGTTAAGTGCTGAAACATAAGCTTTCTCTGTCCTCTCTGTCCTCTGACCTTCAAAGACATTAAAGGTGTTAGAATATTTTAAAAAAGAAGATAAAAAAAAAAAACTTGGAATCCTGAAGTTAATCATAAAATTAACCACAATACTGGCCTTCTATTAATTATTTATTAAAACTTTTATGATTTGGAGGCAAGGTGAAAGCCTTTCCCTTAAAAATTTTTATTCCTTTGGGCTTTGTTTTTTTTTCCACAGCTGTTGGGGGTTTTTTTGTTTGCCTTTTTTTTAAGAGATACAACAACTCTGAAAAAAAAAAAGCAAAACATTTATGTATTTGTGTCTTTTCTTTGAGCAAACCAAAACTAAGGCAGAGATTAAACAATATTCAAGAATCAGAGTTACACCCCCTTCCTTTGGAAATGATCTGTGGGTTCCTGACTCCCTGCAGCTGAATCATTTCCCAAGAGGGACATTAAAAAGCTTCCCAGTAACGCTGGACTTTGGTGGCTGGTCAAAAGCTAAGATGAGCAAAGCGTGTGGATCCACCCCAGGATGTTGCCAGATGATTGTGAGAAATGAACTTATGCAGCATTAATCATTCAAGAAGGAGGATGCTGCAAAGCCTGCCCAGATGGCTGTCTGGGACAGAGAGGGAAAAGCAGGATGACAAGGACATGGGAATGAAGTGCTGACGCAAAAAAAACCAAAAAACCCGAAACATTTTGCTGCAGCCATAGACTTGGAAGCAACTCCTGCATCTCAGTGACAGCCTGTAAAGTCTGAAAAAATGGGCAGGTTTTAATGCTAAAGCACCCTGAACCCGACAGCTCATGCTGCACAGCTCAGCACATGTCCTTCAGAGAGAGAAAGAAATGAAACAAGCGCAGGAGAAGGGAAGGAGATGGGAGAGGAGCACACACCAAACACCAGGGACAGGATAAGGCACCTGCAGATTTTGTGACTTCACAGACCCAATTCTTCATGGTCCTGCAACAGAAGCACCAGGGCTTTCAATCCATGAATTTCAAGTGATGTCTAAGGAAGCAACTCAAAGACCCTGGACAGACAGCTACTTTCTCTTCCTACATTTATTTTAATGCATTAGGCAGTTAGCAAAGAAGGAATTATTTCTACAATAAAAAAAACCAAAACCAACTCTAGTAGACAAAAGTTCAACCCCTGCTCCACAGAAAGGAGAAACAAGAACAGAACTAACAATAATCACCATGACACTGAAAGGTTTGAGATCCTTTTTTTGTCCATAAACACATTCTGTCTCTTCCTAATTTGATACAGAAACTGTAGTATTTCATAGGTTTATAAATAATCAACTACAGCTAAGACAATCTTCTTCCAATATTTTTCAGGAAAAAAAAAGATTAAAGCCACCACTTATTTTGGTGGTCATTAAAAATATCTATAATTTGCATTTCTACCACCTGGAGTCAGTACTGTAAAAACTAAAAAAGTTTTAATTAAGAAACAAGCTCATAACACTAAATTAGTTTTTCTAGTCCTTTAGAAATAACTTTAACTGTAGAAAAAATAGTTAAATCCTGAGAAAGGAGACATGGATTCAAATTGGTCAGGAAAACAACGACAAAGCAACTGAGGTTGATATTAGCTTTGAATAACTTCCTAAACTCAACTCAGAAACCTTTTGAAGCTATTTGAAGACAAATAGACAAATAGAGAACAATGCTACTAAATTAAGAATTCCTTTTCTACAAAGAAAAAAAATTCCTGCCTCTGCCCTCTCTCCACTGGAAATTGAAGATCTGCTTTCCCCACCACCACCTCCCTTCACTGTGGCATCCCTGCTATACTGCACTACCTATTCTGGTTACATTTTAATCTTTCTTTCTGGTATCTGAAGAAGGAAACTTTCCACATAAGAAAGGGGAAAAACTAAAATTCTGTATAATATAAAATTTGCTGTGTTCCCACTGCACTATTCTCTCACTTTCTCATACAAGCATTAAATCAGGCTCAAATGGCAGCTGGCTGTCGCAATCCGTGTCACTGCACGAGGGAACTGAAGACAGCCTGCTCTGCCAAACAGCCTCGTGCTCTGACAGCCCAGGCTCCCAGATCCTTTTGACAGTAGGATGGGAAAGGGTGAGGCTGGTGAGCTCTATGCCCTACCACATGCATTTACTGTTCATTTATAGCACATGAGATCACTTAGCTTGGGCTATGGTGTTTCCCATCCTGCTGGAAAATATTCACCACCATTTGATTTCATTTCAGCAAACAGAATTCTGTTTCATTCAATACATCTCTCGGAAAGCCAGTGTGAAAGCTACTCTGGGAGTTAAGTTTTTCAGAGTAGCACCTGTGACTGCTCAAACCTGAGCTGCAGCTGAACCAAAGGATGGGATTTCACAGAGACCGTAGTGATGGTTGCTCCTAAGAAGGGTCACACCCCTTTTGATTCTGCATCACTATATTCCTTCTGGGTGCTTCTTCATCATCTGCTTATGCCAAGAATAATACAAATTACCAGCAAGACGATTCTTCAAGAGCAAAAACCTGACGACCCCCTGAATAAATTCAGGCTGCTCTGACGTAGATGCAAAAGACTGATGCCAAATGGAGGCATCTTCTGATCAGGAGGCCAGCTCTGTCTCTCAGGTCTCTCCCACTCCTCAGCAACACAAAGGGCATAGGGATGACTAAGGTTAGTAATGACTTCTGTTGTTGATTTTAAGCAAACTTGAAAACACTTTCATTCCACTTGCACGCAAACAGGCATTAGAGGTATGCTGCCTAGGCAACAAAACTATTCCCTGGAATTGGCCTGAAGTATTTAGAATGAGTGTTTCCTTCCTATGACACTGAATTTACAGAAAAACACTGGTTCCTCTGAGAATTACAGCATATAAATCTGAAGGTGTCAGCACAGAGGTCACAGTTTGCTGGAGAAAAGCTCTTTGCTACACGAGTTAAAGATGGATTTCATCTCGTCTGTGCAATCCCTAACGACCTTGCAAAAAATCCACCTTTTCAACTGTTCCTCTGGTGCCTGATTTACTTTTGGAAAGATGAAATTACTTCCATTTTTTTTTAACCATTGGGGGCTGCACAGCTTTTGGAATTCTGCTGCAAGTAAATATATCCCTCATGCTGCTGCATCTGAGGAGCAGACCGGATCCTTCCCATCTATTTGGTTCCAGGATAATCACTTCCAGCTTTCCAACTCACCAGTGAAACCAAGATGATCTGTGTGGGCTGTATGGGTTTATCAGGGGCTTTTTTAACCATATCCCAGCCAGGCTTTCTTACCTTCCCAAAGACAAGGTCTTCCATCCCATCACCAGGCAAGGGGAAGAGGTCAGACTCACTCCCAGACTCTCTTTTAAGACCACCCTGTGACGAGGCACAGACGCTGCTCAGCCCATCCTCCAAGAAGTTCTCACATTCTGCAGGAGCAAAGCACAAAGAGTCACAACCTGAGGCTTTCTGCAACATCCACACATCAGACTCACATTCTCTTAGTGAATTCCAGGATGTAAAACACATAGCTTTACAAATAAAGCTTTATGAATTTGTTCACCTTCCAAAACTGCCTGTGAATTCTCATATGATTTATTCCAGAGTTTAAAACTCCTTATTAAGTTCCTCGTTGAAGTACATGGTGCAAAGTGAGATTCTGCATGGAACCGCTGTAAACACTTGTAGCTTGAGGTGCTGATAAATATACTACATATGAGGTATCCCATACAAGGTAAAAGAAAATGTTTCTTATTGATTGCAACAACTGCAGAATTAGATTCATATTCAATAAATATAAAAATATAACTTGTCAATATTTGCCTTCTTTCTCAAAGAATCAACTCCCTCTAAATGTCAAGGTGCTTTTAGTGCATATTTGAACAATTATTTAACTTCTTCTTCTATACTCCTTACTGAAAAAGCACTAGTGTGAATTCCGCTACAAGCTTTACTTTTCCAAGATTCAAAAATTAAGTGATTTTTTTAAAAAAACTCTCAGCTTTCAGAACTCCTTACATTGAAATACAAGCATGTTGCATCTTTTTTTTATCTCAAATGCTTCCAGCTGTTTGCAGTGGGTTAATGAGAAGTACCGGACTAGACTGCAGCCCCTGCAAAAACCCTTTTTTCAAAACCTTTAACAGAGAAGTTATTTGTCTAAAAAATGTCTGTATATATTTTATTTGTTCATCCTTCAGGCAAAAGTATTAATAACAATTTTGGCAAAAATTGAACACTCATATTTCCCAGCTCAAAATATTTTCTAATTATTAGTTTGTTTGGTTTTTTTTTTAAGAAAGGTGCTATTTTGCACCTCCTCTAACTAAACATATCCAAAATGTCCTCAGCTGTCTGGAGAAGAGCCAGGGCAATACAATATTAGTTCACTCTTAAATTGTACCTCACTAACTCCATCCTTGGTGACATCAAGCTTAAATATTAGTGAAAGGACAACAGGTTTGGGCAGCTTAAGGTCACTTCTTCATCTTCCCCATCCTTAATCTGTGCCTGACAGGAGCCATAGAACACTCCAGCCACATCCCAACTGAGAGGAATGACTCCACTTCTGGAGAAAATAGCATTACTTTGATACTGGTAGGGCTGTCCCCATTTAGGGCAGGGGGAGTTGAAGCCATTCAGAAACCCCATTACCCCATAGAGGAATTTCCACACTGCAGAGAATTGGAAAAGCACTTACTGGATGCTGCAGCTGCTCCTGTTCCCCTTTTGGTAAACCTGGAAAATGTGAACTGCTTTTCCATCACTGAGGGGGAGAAGGGAGGGGAGAGAAGAAGGGGGGAATGAAGGGAAAGAAGAGACGGAGCGGCTGTGAGGACGAGGGCCAGGTTCATCCAGCTGGCAGCCAGCACAGCATGTCAACAGCCCAGACTGAAAAACAAAGGGGTTCCAGCCACGTTCCACTGGAAAATCAGTGGGGACAGCTCAGATCTGCTGAGGGATGGATACCTCACCCTGAGGATAAAGCACGACAGGCAGAGAAGCCTCCTCTGCAGGAGCCTCCCAGGGCCAGAGGAGATGAAGCAGAGAAGAAGGATGAGGAGCAGGGTGATAGGGACCCCTCCACACACCTCAGCTCATTTGTGCTGAGAAACTCATTCCCTACACTCTCCTTCATTTTTGGTTGGAGGTGTGCATATTTTCTCCATTTCCTCCCTCCCCTTCTCTCAGTTTGCTGGGCTTGTTTTGAACTGCACAGACGCTGCACAAAGCCAGGCTCTGTGTCTCACACCCCTGGCAACACTTCTGTGCATAATATAAAGGCAAAAAAAAAAAGTACAGAGAAAAAAACCCTAGGAAAAACATCTCCAAACAATCTCTCTTGTACATTTTCCAAACTCTTGTGTCCTCCAAGCCAGGTCTCAACTCCATATTGATAACTATGTATCTGCTATACTGCTCTGCACACCTGATTCTAAAAGCATCAACAGAAAATGAGAAGCTCTAATTTCTGGAGTCACCTTCTAAGATCTGAGGACTCTGTCCTTTCAAGTCATTTCAGCAGATGAAAAAGGCCTAATTCCTCATCAAGTACTGTATTTTTAAGTTAGCCACATTGACAGCTTGTGGTTTTATTGCAGTTAAGTGTTGCCAGATTTCTCTTGCCCTCCTCTACACTGCCCAGCACCACAGAGCAGCAGGAGGATGCCTGTGCAGTAACAATATTATTTCTAGAAAGGCCAGAACCTGCATAACCTGAGATCCTTCTGCTGCTTCACTCCATCTGGAGAGCACATTTGCTAAAAAAACTACCTCTTTATCCTTTTGTTACAGACATGTATTACTATAATTATCAATATAAATTTATATATACAGCTATCTAGTTAGATAATTAATATTTCATTTCTATAGTGTAATATTTCATTAGATAATTAATAGGTATGCAACAGATAGTGATCCATGGGAATATGTGATTATGTATTTGGCAAGTCAAATGAGTCCATGCTGTTTTGCAGACAAATAGTTTGCAGTAACTATTGCCTAAAGCATAAAAATACTGTACCAAGAGGCAAAGGATTCAGATACAATTGGCAAAGAAGAGATATGGCAATACCACAGGTTCTCTTGTAAAAACACTCTTGAAACAGCTATTCCTGTTAATGACTCCTCTAAACAGGGCAGTATTTTTCTGTTTGTTTGGGGTTTTTTAATTCAAAAGCACTTATTTAACTTCAATGTGAGCTAGAACTTCTATTTAGGATAAACCCCTCAGGTCACTAACCCACACTATCCCTTCGCAGCCTACAGTCTAAAAGACTGAGTTTAAACTTCACATTGACACTCAGTCATTTTCTTTCAAGTCTCTCAGATAAATTGAAGGAGACTTGGGTGAAATCACTGCTCATAAGGACAGCAGGGTAAAAAACCTCCTCTCCATGAGCAGCCAAAGCAAAGTCCCTATTCAGGGCCCTGATAAATTATTCTTTTTGTTTCAAACACGCATAATCCAGTGAAAGAAAATGCTTTTTTTCTTATCTTGGACACCAACCCTTCTTTGAAGCTTGCCCAGACTAGATTTTCTGTCCCAGTGGAAGAGCCAGAAAGCACCAGCCAGCACACAGGGCTGGGATGGGAGCTTGGCACAGCTGGTGGGCAGGGTGTGGGAATGATGGCTCTGAGAAGCCTTCCTGTTTCCTGAGCCTGGAATCATGGCAACTTTCAGAGGGGGAGGAAAAAGGTAAAAATCTCAAGCTGATTAGACCCAAGACTGATTTGGGTCTAAATATGGACTTAGGAGTTCATATTTCTGGCTTTTTTTCTTTTGTTGTATTATCCTCCTAGCTAGAAACCATGTCTGTGTACCCCCCCTACAAAATTTTTCAAGTTTATTTAGGAAAAAAGAAGGAAAAATACTGAAGCACTTGAAATGCAGAGTTATTTGAGATGGTGACACACCACACAGCTCCCTGCTAGTCAAGTGCTGCAGCCATGTGCTAACAATGACTCACAGCACAGTCATTACACAGTTTCTTTGATTTATGTGTTTTCCCCATCCAGGCCAGGATGTCAAAAACAGTGAGAAAAGGAGGGACAGAAAAGCTGAGGAGGAGGGCTGCTGCTCTGGAGCTGCCCTCAGCACAGGGCTCACCTGGAGACTCCCGCGTGCGCTTGCGCTCCAGCAGCGAGGGGTCGGGACATGGCTCCAGCGGACACCAGCTCTCACGGTTTATCTGGAAAACACATCACAGCACATCAGACAAAGGCCACTCTCACCAGCAACCCTATTAGTCTCCTTCAATATCAACCAGCAGATACAGAGTTATGGCTTCATTTTTCCCAACAATAAAAATGTCAAAAGTAACATACGATTTTTTTTTTTTTTTGCATCACTAAACAAACCTTTAGAATATGCCAAAGCCTTTTATTTCTCCATGGAAAGTTTGACTTGAAGGTGGCTCATGCTCAAGGAAGGAGTTCAGAGGGAGGATGAGTCAGTGTTTAAGCTACTAGCAGAGGACTGGATAACCTTGGCTTCAAGTCTCACCTCCACTTGTAGTGGGACTGCAGGAAAATACTCTTCTGCTTTATGCTTTAGTTCACTACCTACAGAACAGAAATTCCTCACCGCCCATATTTTTGTACAGATAATTAGCTCAGAGATAATAAAGTGCTATGGTGATGTGGAATCGAGGGCTTGGGAAGTCCCAATGTCATAGTGAGAACCAGAAGCACTTTGGGCTTGCATTAACTGAAATGATGATGATATAAACACCCATTTTAACATTAAGACACATCACATGGTTTATTTCAACATCAGCCCTTATCACCTCACCCCGTCCTTCACCCTTTCCATGACTCCCAGTCTTTCAGCAAGAATAACTGATCTGTTCTCAGCCTCCTCCTCCCCTGCCTGTGCTTTCATCTTCCTCACTCGGGTTGTGTTGTCCAACATTTTGACTCACAAGTCTGCTGGACTATTCACAACCCTTGGCTCATCCAACATTCATTTCCCATCGCTTTTGTCTGGCAGACTCTGGAAGCCCCTTTACTCTCTCTGCCATATCTTCAAGCAAATGCCTTTACTTACTGTCAAATGCATGCAAATCTCACCTGTCCCACACCACAAAACCCAGAAGTTATTTCCCCTTCTGACCTCCCCAATACACAGAATCTCACATGTTAAGTTGTAGCTAAAAGAAAG
Organism: Anthoscopus minutus; assembly: GCA_013399455.1. NCBI lineage: Eukaryota > Metazoa > Chordata > Aves > Passeriformes > Paridae > Anthoscopus > Anthoscopus minutus. Next base: position 364,112 of record VWYI01044261.1, read on the forward strand.
CTACTGAAATGGATGACTTAGCCTGATTTTATAAGTCAATTATTTCTCCCGCCCTCTCTCTGGCTTTCCTTTTATCTCCTGAAATAATTTCCTTTCTTCCCTTCCAAATAGCGAAATTTTACTATTTACCTTTTGCCTCTGACCTTTGTTCAAATCTCCCTCATGCTCCTGCTCTAGGTTTTGCAGTCCCTTGCTGTATTCCCATCCCCTCAATGTTCTCCTTTCTCCTATGTTATGAAACACACTGGTTTTGCCTTATTATTTATTTTTTTTAATCAATTAAAACCAAGCCTCTCCTATCCTTGACCTGACATGCTGCTTTGACTAATGACCCACGTCCTTGTTTCCTCTGTCACTGAGATCATGGAATGTGTTACAGCAGTCCTTGGCTGGCTCTCCCTGCTCTGGCTGTGTCCCCTGCCTGTCACCCGAGGGGCTCCTGCCAGCACCTCCGCTCACCTCCTGCTCCCCACACCACACAGGCAACCCTGCACTCCCCCAGACCTGGCAGCTACTTGCTACAGAACACTTTTCTTCCTCAGGTTTTGTTCTCCATACTTGTGTGATGACAAAATGGGGTTGGGAGGGCTTCTGACAGGTCAGCCAGTCCCTGCCTGCTGTGCCAAGATAGGCTCAGTTATCATCTGAGAGGTCCTAATCCAACATGCCCTTAAAATCCTCCTGTGGAGAGGATGCCATGACCTTCCCCAGTCAGCAGCTCTTGCTGACAGAGACAGGGAAGGAACAGAGAAGTTCTGAGAGGGGAAAAATGAGCGGGAGTCTCCCAGGAGAGGAGATGTTGAGCTCCACCAGTCAGGTCTCAGGGTGACCACAGTGTATGTCCCACCTGGATGCCCCTCCCACCTCCATGGAATTTTGCAGGCTATTTTTCTTAGGGATGATGCACACTTTGCGGCACTTACTCCCTGACTGCATTATACAAATATTCACCCAAGACCCCAGCACACCCCTTTATGTACACACATCTAAGATCCCAGGGTCCCCTGCACCTCTCTGCTCCACACACACCTGTGAGTCCATTTCCCCCTTTACATACAATACATCTATATTAAATGAGAGGCAGAGAGGAAAAGAGAAGTTGTCTTCAGTCTGAGAAAGGATTTGTAAGCTGAACTTCAAAACAATATTTTTTTTGCTTTCCCAAGTAATATAGGGATGCTGTATTTTAACTGTTGCATGGACAGTGGGGTCACATTCTGACTCTTTCAACAGAAGACACTCCCTGTTCTCAGCAAGCCTCTGTGGTATCAAACCATACCATCTAAACTTAACCACAGAATTTTTTCTTATTTTAATCTCAAAAGAGCTGCAAAGTCAATAAATACCACTTTATGACTGTAAAGTCAATAAATATCATGCTATTATTCTTTTCTCTCCAGACATAGCAAAATAAATTGGCACCACACTTCCCTGTATTTTATTAAAGGCAAATCTAGAGGTTGAGGCTGAACACACACAGAAGGACAAATGCAAATGTGCTCAAGTCCACACAAATGAAGGAATGACACTTCAGATACAAAATCAAATTATGTCTCCTTCTGACTGACTTGCACCTCCCTCCGTCCTCCTCAAGAAGAGTCTGACCCTTCTTAATTTTAAGCAAATCACCATCAAATTCCAAGGAGCTACTCCTGATTTACATTGATATCCACTACTTGAAAGCAATAATTAAACATCCCGTTCAATAATTAGTAGTAAGAAAGCAAAATAGGAAGAGATTCAAGCTGTCTGTTGAATAAACCATATTAGGCTGAATTAACATTATATATTTTCCTTTAATAGAACCAATTGAGTCATTCACTGAAAATGCATTATAGACATTGGCATTTTTTCAAAAAAGATTTGAGCATTTTTCCCATTTCCCAGCCAGCTCTCTCCTCAGCCCTGTGGCTTTGCCAAGTATTGAAAATGTCTGCTTTTCTCTATTAAAAAAAGTAATGAGAGAGTAACACTGAGGTTTAAGGTGCTGCTTCAGATATACTTGATTATGTACGAAGTAAAACATTAGAAACTAAATATTTATCTCAGTAGCCCTAATTCAGGAAAAATAATAATCACCATCAAAACAAAAACAAAGGAAACCACTACTATATACAAGTATTCCCTAGGCTAAAACGAGCCCAGACAGGCTTTGAGGGAGGTTCACTGTGTGCTCTCAGGGAACTGGGTGGTCCATAGATACTCAAAACACAAACCCCGCTATCCAGAGGCCACCACTGAGTATTGGAATCCCACCTCAACACCTGAATTCTGCTTGTGTTTACTCAGGATTAGTGACTACAGGTACAGACAGTAGGAGCTGGAGAGGAAATTGTCCTTATAAAAGCAGCTGAGCATCAGGAGCTGGGGAATGCACCAGTATGGAGAAATTTGAAATGAGTTTGTCTTGGGATTTTGCAGGCACGTGTGCATTGCATGTGAGAAAATTCCTCTCTTTCCCCCCCAGTTTCTTGTTTTGCTGAGAGCAGCCCAAGAACAAGACCACAGGCTGGTGGCCACAGAAGATGATAAAAGCCCCACACTTTCTTGCTTGCCCACATTGATTATAGATCATTGATTCCAGGCACCCCAAGCCTTTGTGGCAGGAGCAGAGGATGAAGTGCTTGCTGTTCCAATGGCAGAGGGAATATGAAACAGCCTCTGGGAACAGAGTTTCAATACACAGCTTTTGAAGAAATGCCAGGAGAGAACCAGCTATTTTTCCTACAGAAGCCTGAATGTATTTATCTGCAGCTCAGACACAGAATGAATCATGGAAGCACATCCCCAGGCACCAAAGACAGAATCCTGCAGGACTTTCTGTTTGCCTGTGAAACACCAGCAGGCTAAATGTTCAAACAGACCTTTAGGACACCAGCTGGAGCTGCAAGCAGCAGATGGTTCCATTGCTCTTTCTGGGCACACACAAGTATTTCCTGACTCTTGGGGACACCTTCCTGCAGACTCTGAATTTGAAACTTGATGTGACTTAATGCACGAGAAAAGGATGGCGATGGACAAGCTGTGAGACAGCTCGGGCTGAGAAGTCCTCTGTCCTGCAGGAACAGTGAATGACCCCCAACTCCTCTCCCAGGCTCTTCCTTCCTCTCCCCTTGGTCTTGGACAAGGAATTATCTAATCCACTCCAGCGTGGTGCCTGCCCATAAAACCAGGATATGTACCTCCTTCTCAAAGACGCTCCAACAATATCTAGGGCAGAGCCATGTCCTGGAGGCTCCCTTGGAAGAGGCACCTTGGGGGCCTGGGACTACCTGGCTCCTGTGTACCTCTCCTCCATTTCCAGCATGGAAAAGTCCTTTTTCACTCCCCCTGGTTTTATTTTAACTATTCTTGCCTTCCATTTCACAATAAAGAGAACACACTGACCTTTCAGGAAATCTTTCGCTATTGCAAAAGTTTGCACTTGTCAACCTCACTGGTCATGGTATAAATCAACATCTCCAGAGCACAAAGAACCAGATGACTTTAACTTTCATTTCCTAGCAGATCCCTAGAGATTCATCTTGCCTCCATATTATTTTAACTTTGTCCTAAATGCACAAGTTTCCATTTTTCTCCTTTTATTTTCCCCAGCTTCCAGACTATGATCCACCTTGCAGCTAAAACCAGATACTACTGCACACAGGAAAATATTTAAGAGAGAAATTGTAGCTTGCTTAGTGTATCATTAAGTACTTGTGCACCACACTGAGTAACATCCATTTCAAATATATATTGTAGAATAAAAGTAGTAGAAAAAGGCAATACTCTAAATTCAATTATAATTAATTCCTTTCATAAGCAGAAATGATACAATGATATTTTTTTAAGTTCTATGCATATTGTAATTATTTTCTAGGAATTTCCTGTTCCTGAAAATTTCCTATAGGATGAAAGAAATTTGTACACATAACTGGAATTCAATGTTTACGCTGACCAACTTTTAACTTCGCAATTACATTTACAAGGAAATTATCCAGTTGCCTGTAATTTCTGCATTAGAAACTAAAGCAACAGTTGATTTACCCCTTCACAAAAAAACATCTTTCAAGATCCTCCAAAACAGTTTGAAAAGAAGCATGAATGATGGGGCATCTGGGGAAGAAATTTCCACTGTTTTCCTTCAACATCTGTTCCTGCAGAAAGACTCCATACACACAAAACTCACACCAAGTCCGACAATCACTGCTTTGGCAATCATCTTGCCAGACAATACTAAGAGCAGACATAGCAATTTGCTTGCAAACTCCACATTTGTTTTTTCTTTAAATTATTTTGGTAGTCTCCCTGTGTATTTTCTTAGCTTTGGGGGAAGGTATTAACAGGTGGATGCAGAACACAAAGACATTCTCAAATGCATGCCAAAAGGGACTTGCATTTTTCTGCAATGATTTCTACGGAGATTTTTCTTCTAGCACTGTGAATATGCTACACTGAGTCTTTTACCTTTACAGAGCTGGTGACACCGTATCAGGACATTTTTTCAAGGAGATACAAACTGACCTCTCTCACAGCAACAAGCCAGCAGTGCTACAGAAAACTGCATTAAAGGATTTTGCCAAAAAAGGCTCCTAAAAGCATAGAGCTTGTTACATGACTGAATAAATTAGCTCTTTATGGTGCAAAAGCAACACTAAATTCCTAGAGTGCATTTATCCCCCGGCAATGTCCCAGCTGGGAAAAGAACGTGCGCCCCAAGTACCTTTCCCAGCCCTTGGCACTGGGATGTCCTCCACCAGCAAAACTAAAAGTCAATAGACTTGAACTAAGCTTCAAAAATAACAGCATTGGCTTTGCAAAAAAACAAAAACAAAACAACTCATAACTAATATGGGAGCAAAATTCCCACAAACACATACGTGCCTAATGTGAAAACACAAGAATTTCATTTAAGTTGCCCTCCCAGTAGTAATTCTACATGAGACACAAACAGAAAAATTGAAAAATTCTCTACTATTCTAAAGATACTTCTTCTTTCATTCAATGACCAGAACAGCATGGGCAGATGTTGGATTAAAGTTCAGTCATTTTAGGCCCATAAAGTTTGATGAACACCACATACCCATCAGCTGGGAACATCCTTTGCCCAGAACAACTCTAAAGAAGGAATGAACTTGCTTATGTGTCAATAAATAAGAAAAACTTCAACATAAAACGTAAGGAAGACTACTTTCAGTTAATTTGGGACTTCTCCACATACTACTTTTAGCTTAGGATGCTGTAAATGGCACTTTGCCTTAGGTAGGCAGGGATCATTCCAAAGGATCTTCCCTGGTGCTGGAGTAAAGCTACCAGAGCAGCCAGGAAGCAGAATAACTAATTAATAGTGCTGTCCTTCTAATTTCAAAATACCTTCATTAATTATTAATTCTGTTTTTAATCTCATGAGCAATGTTCTGATCTTCAGCTGGAAGCTGAATGGGATTGGTTCATCTGAAAAGCAGAAAAATCAAACCTCATTGCCTCAGCCGAGAAAAAACTTACTCCCGATGCCTGCCCTTAACAGCTTCAGCATTCACATACAGAGGTGAAATGCAGATACAGGCAAAAACTGTTAGAAAACATTCCTAGCTGTGATTACTCAGTCTCCCATTCCCAAAGCAAGTGCAGTTCTGTGTAACTCTGCAAAGTGCTGCCTGTTGGTCCCCACTTGAATGCCTGTCTGACTTCACATGTATCTGCAAGGTGCCAGCCAGTGTGGTTCTATCCTGTCCCTAGATAGCTTTATTTGTGGTAGCAGGCACGACATAAAAATGAGACAAGGCTGCCAAGGCACACATGGGCACACTGAGACTTCCCATTTTGGGCTTGCAATAACATAGCACAGACTGCTTTACCCTGCACATCTCTGCTCAGAGCTCAGCAAAATGTTCAGACAAGCAGACATCCCACACACCCCACAACTTCTCCCTTATCTGCTGCAGTGCAAACCCAGCAGGAGCAATGACAGCAAATGTTTATGTCATTTCTGCATCATCCAGGCTTCCTTGCATTCACTAAGATCAGGATCCAAGTTCACCAAGTTTGCACTGCTGCAACAGCCAGCAAAGGACACAGAACCATGGAATCAGAGGATGCTTTGGGTTGGAAGGCACCTTGAAGACAATCCAAATCCAACACCTCTCCCATAGAGACAGGGACAACTTCCCTGGTCGCTCAAATCACAATCCAACCTGGTCTTGAACCCCTCTCCAGGGATGGGGCGCCCCACAGCTTCTCAGGACAAGCTGTGCCAGGGCCTCACATCTCTCACAGTAAGGAATTTCTTCCTAGGATGAAGTCCTGCTTCCAGCAGGGACTGGGACACTGCTGGTAGCCTGCTGCCTCTCACTTTTTCATATATGGAGAAGAGGAAGAAACTATACTAAAGCCAAAAATAATTGTGTGCATCAACCCTCAGAACTGCTGTGGTTCATTTTTTTTCCTAACTTCACAAGCCACTGTTTTAGGCTCAATCTAAACATGGAAAATTTGAGCCTCCAGACAGCGGCCCTTCAGAATGACACATGTACTGCAAAATAATGGGTAGGAACCACAAATTCTTTTGTAACTAACTTTTGGAACTCTTGTCCCTAAGAATGGATGCAATCAATGCAAATATAATCTCTTCTATAAACATTTAGTACCCAAAATAGCGTAAGATCTTTTTTCATCACTTTTTCCCACTGTCCTTTTTCAGCAGCTAATTTTCTTTCCTATGTCATGACTGAGTCACCGTCCTTGAAGGTATTTAAAAGATGTGTAGACATGGCACTGAGGGACATGGTTTAGAGGTGGACTTGATAGCGCTGGGCTAATGGCTGTCCTTGATGATCTTAAGGGTCCTTTAAACCTAAACAATTCTTTAGTTACTGAGTTCCCTATCCTAAAATGAAGCAAAGAACATATTCATCTACTACTCAAGAAATGACAGCTTGTCTGAGTCAACCTGCAGCCAAATTGAAAGCTGTTTGGTGCTTTGCAAGCATCTTGTTAAAATTTCATCAGCTCAAACACTCTTGATGGATCTGATCTGGGTTTGCTTTTTTCTAAGGACATGCACTCGCTTTCCAATATTTAAGAAATCTTGTCCTCTTAACTCTCCAAAATACAATGGCCTAGATAAGATACAGTTTTATTTCAGCATTTTAATAAAAACCAAACCCAACAGAAACCCCACCTCCTGCTCTCTCATTAAGGGCCTGATCCAACTCCCATTAACGTCAAGAGATGATCTGCCACTGACGCACTCAAGCGCTGGCTTGGATCCCTAGATCATCAAAATTTAATTTCATCTACCAGTCATGTTATAGAAACCAGAGAAAAACATGACAGATGACTGAAAATCGAGCTAGAACTGATTGTAGCTGTAGCTATCACCAGCACCCTCCTATTTTAAACATCTGCAGGCTGTACAGCCCATGCTGGGAGCAGCAATGCGTGCACACATGCACACATATACGGACACTGAGTCATTTGCAGGAACAGACAGCATAACCCACAGTTCTGAAACTCAATTAGGAAAATACCAGTTGGAACTAACAAGAGCCACATTTTGTTATAAAATCTAAGCTTTGCTGTACAAAAACTAATGGAAGGAACTGATGACATCTGAAATATTGAAGTTGGATAATTCTAGTGAATTGTATTTCAACCCAGGCATTCAGATACTCTTCATAAAGAAAAAGATTGTGCTTTTTCTTGGCAACTGTCAGAGGTACCAGGTCTCCTCCCAAGAATTATTAAGCAGTCCTTTCACAGAAGTAGTGTCTGCACAATACAACATTTTAATGACTCATAATGTGTCTATAAACTGAATATTGTGGGATTCAATCTTCAACCAGCATCAGTAACTTCAGAGTTCTAAAATACTCAAAAAATTGAGCTGGTAGAGAAAAGAACTTACAACTATCTATGCCACCAAAAACCAATGAGTACACTGAATTAAAGAAACAAATTTCACTCATAGCAAAGCAAGTTAACAAGACCTAGGTCTATTTTAGCGCAGACAAATTAGAACAAGAATTAATTGAAAATAAACTTGCTACATATTCTTGTCTTGACTTGGAAATAAGAGCATGAACCAAAAATCATAAAAAATGAAGCATAAGATCATGTAGAATGACACTGATTCAGCTATGAAGAGAAAAGAGAAAAAGGGAGAGGGAAAGGAAATGCTCTTCCAGCAGTTAAGATCTCTGAATTGGGCTGTGTTTTGCAGTCCCTCTGGCTTCTCTCCTATTTCCATCCACTCTGCCAGGAAACTGCTGAAGCTCCACAAAGCTGTTACAGAGACAGGACATTCCCAGACTGCCATTGTGCCATTTGGTGGAGCACTTGCTAATTTTAGATTAGAGGAGGAACACACCAGGACAATTAGCCAAGAGCCACTCCTGATTCTTGCTCCAACCCATCCTCAGACAAAATCACACCCAAACAAGAAGACTGACAGCAACCCTTCTAACACAAACAAAAAACAGAGGCAAAGAAGGATCCATCATGCCTTTTTTTGGCAGAATGCATCTTTTGGGGAACATGTGCTTTTCAATCTCAAAAGCAAGCACTGGAAATGGAAACTCTTTTCCCCCTCACACAGAAAACCCACCTGGGATTTCAAACCAGGGACTGTTTAAGGGCAGAGGGCAGGGAAGAAGGCCAGGGAGCTCTCCCAGAGTGCATGCCACAAGAGATTACCTAGTTGCAGAGATAGTAATATTTGACATGATATGGTTTGAAAACACTCAAAATCATCTCCATGCTGAAGGGCAGGAGTTCTTCCACCTGTCCCTGTCTTCTGCATCATCCCGAGGGACATAAGTACAGCAAGGAACAGACTGATCCCCCAGAGACAGGGAAGGGAACCCATAAATAAATATATCCAAACATACCTTTAACAACACAACATCTACAGTCCTGTCCACCTTGGAAATGTCGCACAGGCTGTATCGCCTCTTGTGGCGTTCGTACATTTTGTCCAGAGCGCCGGGAGCAGAGGAGCAGAGCCCACCATGAACCCTGGGCTGACCACAGCCCCAGACCTCTCACATCTGTGCTCAGAGGAGTCCCCGTGTCTCAGCACAGCAGCCTGCCTGAGCTTCTTAACAGGAAAATAAAAATCCCAGCGCTGCGCCTGGCTGATAAAGTCTTCTCGGAACAGATTTGCTTATACAGGCAATGCAGGAACTTATAGCAAACAAAAGATATTTGAAGACAGCTTTATACATATAGGATTATTTTTTTGGCCACTGCTAAGAATGGTATCAGCCTTCCTGTTACAGTAATAATAATAATTAAAAAAAAAAATGTTTTCCAGACAACTTTGATATCCAAAAAGCACCAGAATGAAAATCCTGCCCGAAAAGAGAACAAAAGCCAGATGTGTGCAGCAGGAATACTGACGGTCCAAGTGGAAAGGCAGAAGGTAGGCTCAGCCACGACGGGTCTAATTCAGCAAAAAAAAATAAACAAACAAACAAACAAACAATAAAAACAGTACAATCTCCGCATCCAATGCAAATACTGTCACCAAAGTGTTTTGTTTTTCACGCTCTCATGCACTGAAAGAAACAACAAAAAAAAAAAAGTACTTTTCTCCTTCTGAGTCAGTTCACTGTTCACCGGGCAAGACGGCTTGGGTTTGCGTTAAGTTTAAATTTCTAATGACAGCACTGGGGGAAAAGGAAAGAAAATAATGAAATAAAGCCACTCCCTCCTGATTTGGGCTGGGACGTCACTGCTTGCCTTTTTAGTCCTGCACCAGTGTTCTCCCGGCTTTCAAATTTACTTTGCAGTTGTGGGAGCATGATTCAGAGAGAGGAAAAAAAAAAGAAGAGGGAGTGGGAGAAGAAAAAGCAGCAGCTTTTCTTTGCCAGCCTCTTCCACCTCTGGCTGCAGGCACTTGGTGTGTTTGCTCAGTCCAAAACAAGAGAGCAAAGGGATGTGTTTTTCAAGAGGTAAAAAGATTCTTCCTACCCCCCAGGCCAGGTGAATGAAAGACATTTTCAAGGTTAATGCTTTCCTAAACCAGGAATAGAAACTTATGATTTAATCAGCACATGAGGAAAAAAAAAATCAGCCATTTACTTTTTGCTTGGTTTGTTTGCAACACAGAGCAAAGACCTCAGCAACTGGTTGTCCAGAAAATACAATCTTCCCTCTTCTATTCTAGCCTGAAAGGCAGAGCTTTTTTTCTTGGGGAAAAAAACCCCTACAAAAACAACCCTAAAATTTTTTGTCTTTCTAATGCCGGGGCCAGCGCAAGTCTCTGCTCTCAATAGCTCATTCACATCAGCTGGGCTCTGCATGCTCACTGCCACATGGTTTCCTGTTTTCAAACTGCCCCCTTGCAGCCCCCTCTGCTTTCCACCCCACCCTGACCTCTCCAGGGATGAAATCTTTCCATACTTCCCTGGCTTTAGACATTCTCTCATTCACGGATTCAAAAGGGAATGGGGGCGGTTCAAAATGAAAGGAAAAAAAAAAAAAGAGAGAAGAAAAGGGGAAGCAGAGTTTTTGGAGTCTGGGAGTTTGTAGTGACCAGAACTTGCTGCTTTGATAGGTGTAAAAGTTGAAAATGAAACAATTTTTAATCCCAAACTTCAAAGCAGAAAACGCAGAATTGGAAACCTCACTTATCAACCCGAGGTTTAATTGCCAATCTCCAACAGCCACCCTCACCCTCGGCAGCGCCCAGAGAACTGGCCCAGCTCCTGCTGCTGGGATTTGCTCCACTCCTGGAGCTTAGTTAGGGGGTTGTAGGTCTTTTCATCCTCGCTGTAGGGTGGTCCCAGTTCCCTGGCTGCATAAAGAGATTTGTGGCCACCAGCTCAAACTCTGGCAAAGGTGACTCAAACCCTTAAGCCTACTGGAAAGAATAAAATGCAAGTTCTCCGCATTTGAATACAAGATGAGTCTTCCAAAGGAGATCTAAACCCATCTGCTCAAGCAAGCACTCCAGCTTCTCTCTTCCCAGTGCTACCCAGTCTTCTGACTGCCCAAACACATTGCACCACAGCCTGCCTGCGAGTAACACAGGAACTGACTCCCCTCCTGCCTCCCTGGTAAAACACAAAACCCAGGAGTTTACAGAACCACCACATACTGCTGTGAGCTCCTGGATGTGACACCCCCATCTGTACAGTCAGATAAAAGCACAGCTACCCTACAGATTTAGCAGACTCAGTAACCAAGCAAAGGGCACCTTCTCCTAACACTTGATGACACAGCAGCCAGCCCTGACACAAAGTCAGCCTTGGGCCTCGCACCTGAGCATATCCTCAGGCGCTGGAGCAGGCTGGGACTCACAGCAGATGAGCTGCTCTGGCCAGGGACACAGGTACACTCTTACCTAGTCAGTGCCAGGGCCTCCCCACACTTTCCTTTTATTTGCTCCAGTCTCTCCCTCAGATCCCAAAGCTTCATCTCCAGCACACCACCAGCTGAACTGAGGAGGATTCCTCCACGAGGTTGTCTTTCAGCTACAATCCCTGGCTCAAGATTCAACAAAGACTCTGTTCTCTCCAACAATGAGCAGAGCTTCTGCTTTCAGTATTAGGACACACAGAATGTGGTCGCACTTTGGGGACTTTCTGGAGCCACCAGTTTTCTCCACAAGTAGTGAGTCCCAGCAGTCATGTGCCCATTGAGACAAGGAATCAGAAATGGCTGTGACAGCATTCCAGCCCTTCAAACACTACCATAAAAGGCAGGGATTTCCTCAAATCTAAATTTACAAGAGAAGAACCCATAAACAAAGTATGTGGATCTAGCTCAGGTGTAGGAATTTGCAACAGTCAGTGTCTTAATGATGCTCTAATGTTTCATTATGGAGCACCTTTGTTTTTAAAACTGATATAGCTGAGAGATTTGTTTTCAAATCAATTTAATTACAGCTGCTGGTATACCCAACCAAGATTTATCCTAAAAACAACTGAACAGCTCCGCTCAGACACTCCATTTAAAGCACTTCACCTTTGATCCACAGAGTTACTCTGGCAGCCAGAAAGAGATGTCCAGCTACAGGGCTCAAGGAATGCCCACCTTGCAGAGGAGACGAGCATCACTAACTGTGACAGTGCATCTTCCACAGAGATGCAAGATGAGTCCAACTTGTAGCTGCATCAACATCCAGTTTTTTGTGGCTCACATTACCTCACCCTTCTTGCAGGTAGGGGAAATGAGAAACATCTCCAGTCAAAGCAGATGGGAGACAGGCTGGGAAATGTGCAGCTTTCATAGCAGCTGGCCAATTTTCCTGAGCACAAGCATTCTAGGATGGTCAAAAGCCACAGGTAACCCAGTGTGGGCTTCCATGGGGCAGCAGGGAACAGAAAGCTCATGTGGAAGGTGCAGACAAGTGAAGAGAACCAGTCAGGGAAGTTACCAGACTCATGCCAGGCTGGGTGACTCTGGCCACAGGATGTGTCCCAGGACTTGGTGCATGTTGTGTGAATCAAGATGATGACCTGCCTTCCTCCTTAATTATGTGTCTAGATCTAGTAAAGGTTGTCAGCTGATCTCCTTGACTCTCCTACACCTTCAGCCACAGAGGGAAAGAATCAACACACACCAAGAAAAAATAACCCCTTCTCTCCCTTCTCTTTCTCTTTTTAAATTTAAAATGGTAAATCCCTAATTTGTTCCAGGAGTTTTTTCTGTAGTTATGTTCCTGACTCATAGCAAAGATCAGGGGGCCAGTGACGACTACCAACACACAAAGTGCATCTCATCTTCATTTTCAGACTTTACTGTTGTGGAGGGGAACATAATATAAACAAATAGAAGATAATGTGCCAGACACACTCTCCCTTGGGAGACCATCACTCTCTTCCCACATTAGGTGGGGCTTTTGCTGCATTGTTTCAGGCTAGAAATCTTGCCTTGCACACAGCCTGCCATCCACACAGGCACTGTTGGGGTAGACACAGAACGCGACTCAGCCCGGACGGAGCAAAACAAAGGCTTCCAGTCTCTTTTGTCCAGCTATTTAAGGCAGTCCTTGAATGCCATACAAGTGTTTAGACAGTCTATAGCATTTATGCTCTGAAACACAATGAAACAGACTATCAAAAAATAAAGATTAAATTTTTAAAAAACCCACTCTAACAAGTAAATAATTCTCTTTTCTTTTTTTTTGGCGAGTTGCTGAAAATGGAGAGGAGACACGAGCAGCAGCCCCGGCCACCGGCTGCTGATGCGACAGTTCTGGGCTCCTTATTGAAAACATCTGGAAGCTCTGAGCCGCTTTGTGCAGACAGGAGTTTGAAACTATCCAATCATTTCATATCCAAACCCAAGTCCAGCGCTGAGCATTTCAAGGGAAGGAAAAGAGGGAGGAAGAAAAAAAAACCCGCACTTGATCACACCATATGATCTGTAACTCATCCAGATAAAACTCCTCCTCCTCCTCCACCCGCTAACAGACCTCTTAATGACAAGGAAATCATGGTTATCCTGAAACAGACTGAACTATTGTTATCTGTTTCAAATTACTTTTGCCATGTCGTTATGAAACACTGCAATGATGCAATCTGCAGAAATACTCAGGCATATTAACTTTTTTAACCACGACTCTGATAGGAACTAATGGAGCAGCAGATGAAAGGGAAAAATTCTCTCTGTTTTAAGCAAGGCAAAACCCACTTACAGGCACTAAAACGAGGTGATAATAAATTCATCAGACAGTAAGAGAGAAGAATTACAATTTCAACTTCTCTTTTCTTAAAAGAAGGCAGATTTTTGGGAAGGCTTTTTAAAATTTTACATTTCTGGCACTTGCAAGGATAGACAAAACAAATCGCTTTTTTCCTAAAACTAAATAAGGCAAAGGAAATGTGCACTCTAGTGCTGCAAAGCCTGCAAGAGGAGCCTGTCCAGTCTGGAAAGGAGAACACATCCATCGTGTCTGCAGGAGAGAGGTCAGCACCCACGTGAGACCAGACTGAGATGGACACTCAAGGTGGATTTTGAAGCAGACCGGGCTGCTGTTGACCACAGAGAGCACTCACATCACAGACCTTGGTCAAGAGCCCTGGATTTCTCATGGCATTTCCCATGTTTGCAGGAGCACTGCAACACTGAGAGGAGTTTTGTGACTGACCCAGTCTCACTGTGCCTGTCCATCTGCATCCCTGAGGAGTGGTGGCACTTTGGTCCAGAGCTGCATCCCTCTGGCCATGGCACAACCAACCAGTGTCCCACCAAGCTACAAGTGGCTCCAAAAGGCTGGTTGTGATCTTGAACTCCCCTGCGAGGAAGGGCATGGAAAGGAAAGGAGTCACAGAGAGGGACATGGACAGTCCCCCAGGACCAGACATCACAGGAATCCCATCTGTGGCAAATCCATGCTACTCTGAGGGGGAAGGTCAGCAACAAACCTTCACAATCCTGGTCCTAAAACACCTCCATATTTATCAGTTTGATTTAATCCTCGGGGCAAATCAGCCACAGTACCAACACAAGTTTTATTCTCCAGCCTGGGACTCACCCAAAACTTCCCTATTTAAACTGTAGATTCACATCAAGGTCTGGAGAGAGGCATTTCCTCACAAAGCAATGCTCTGGGACAAGACTGAGCTGAATCTGCCATGAAACAATCCACTGTCCAGCTGCAGCCTGTGTTTGAGCTCAAAGACAGAAGTGTCTAGCAAACAGCTAAAGAGCCACGAGGGAATGAGGAGGGCTTGGAAAGCTGTCAGACACATGGATAAATGGAGCATGTATTTTGAGAAAATACAAAAACACCTTGGGAGACCTTCAGCCACTTCCTGACCTTCCCTTTTTCTAATATTTCTCAGAGACCCAGTGTACATTTTTCAGGAATTTCTATTGTCCAAATAACCTTCAGAAAAATGCCTAAGCTTTGGTCAGCCACAGAGCATGCCTGAACATCCTTCCAGAGGAAGTCAACTGCCCATCTTACTGCTCCCAACTGGCTGCAGGAGAAACACAACCCACACAAGAGATTAGCAACCCCTCAGCTGACTCTACATCACTTTGCAAGATCTGCTTCTTCCTTTACCAAAAATAACTGCAGTTGGGATGTCTAGCTGGCTGAAGTGCAGTGGGATCTTGGACCAGGCCACAGATATTTATTTGGTGTGTTATGGGAGTTGAGAGAAATACTTCTGCTGTCAAGCACTGGACATGTTGCTTTGCTCTGTGAGCTTCAACGTGCTGAAAATAGGGAAGGAAAACGTTCAGGGGATAAAGCAGGAGCAGGCCCAGAAGAGGCTGTTAGGGAGCACCTGAGCTATGAACTGCAGCAACAAATCAGCCACACGTCCCCTGTGTCCTCCTGTCAGCTGCTCCCATGCTCAGGCACTTCCCACCAGGGCAAAGGGCCTAATGACTTACAGATTGGGTCAAACACTAAAAAATGGGGACTTGTGTGAAGAATAACACAATCTGCAACCAAAACAAGTGGATGGAAGATAATGGTTTGATTTCACAGCTGGCACAGCCCAGCCTGGAGCTGCTGCTGAAGAAATGACGCTCACTTCTCTGATCTCATCCAACACTAAAGTTGGTCACAATAGATTTGCTTATGTTTTCCTGTATGGTGTTCAGTTGCTAGCAATAAACATGTAAATTTAAATGCACATAATAAGTGATAATCTTCACTAATTACTGTAATTCTCCTATAAAGGAAGGATTACAATTTCAGGGATCTGGAAGGATAATGACATAAATGAAAGTATTTAAAATAGCAAATTGCATTTACAGGAGTTTTCAAACCACTGTAAATATAATACAAGTGACTTGAAATTGGTTTGCACAGACCATTCCTCAAATACCAGAAGGCCTGCTCAAGCTCAATCAAGCAATGTCTAATAATCTGTCCTACAGAGTAGTTAAGGACGAGATCATTGCATTTGACTCAAATGCAAGTAAAGGGGGATGTTTCATTATATTTAAAGCTCACAAATTCAAAAATCAAAGGAGTTGTTCATTTTTATATAAGTCATAATAAAAAAAGCATATTCTGACATGATTGGAATAGATATAGGATATAAAAAAACATTGATTTATACAACTAAAAACATATGCTCTGTTCTCCTGTAACAACACATTCTATAAAGACTGAATCTCTGCAGTTCAAGATATGAGATTAAAAATTAGTTCGAGATTTTGTGCAGGAAAACAAAGCACCTCACATTTCCAGAGTGCAGGAAACATCCCTGTGCTCTGAAATGACCCCAGCGCTGTGGGCAAGGCACAGGAGCAGGCAGACATGGCCTGAGCCACTCCAGGATGCCTCAGCACAACATGAGATCAGTGCCATGAAATGCCTGGTGGATGGCTCTGTCTGATGAATTATGTCTTTAGCTAAACCAGAGACAGGGTAGCAGATTATGTAGATGAATTGGCAAATAAAGCCCAACAAAAATGACGTATGGCATGAGTGAATGAAATTAATGGACAATATAAAAATGACACATCTTGAACTGAGGAAATTATTCAGCTTTTACCATTCTTTCTTGCCTACAGTTTAAGGCACGGTAATCTAACTGAAAAACAGAGACGGGTTATTCAAATAAATAAATCATGCCAGAAAATGATTCAGCTTCCCTACTTTTTTTTTTTTTTTCTTTTTAACTCAAGTCCCTAGGACTCAGCCCTTAGGAAGCCTGCACAACCCAGTGTATTGTCCTGGCCAGGCACTCTCTTAAAAGGGAAAAGGTTATCTTTTCTTTCATCTTGTAATTGAAAATCTGGGAGGGGAAGTGTTGGGAAAGCAGAGCACTGTACAAAGGAAAGGCACCCATCATATTCCCAGGTCAGCTTTTTGCTTGGCTGCTAATGAAGGCAGTGGATTGAGGACACTCTGGCATTTGTTTTGCCCTTCCAATTTTTCTGTTTGCTTTGTGGGGAGGAGGATCTCAGCCCCCATGGGTAACTGAGATGCTCTGACTGCAGCCAAGCCCCTCTCCCAGCAGTAACAGACACTCCAGATCATCCTCTTACCTCCACCCAAATCCAACCAATATTTTTTGTGCCCTCTCTCCATGCATTAGGAAACCTGAAATGGAAACCAATGCAAACTCTGAGAGGAGGCATTTGGAATGCAGCTCCCACCTGGGAGGTCTGCTTTAGGACCACATGAGTATTCCTTTGCTGACTGTTTTACCCGTTTCCCTGGCAGTCCTCTGTAAAGAATATTAAACAAACATGTCTTTACAGCTCAAGAGCCCAGGAGAGAATGTTGACCCTGTGGAAAAAACCCTGGTTTTATCCATTTTTACACCACTTTCATCCCTCTGGACTAAAGATGTATATACAAGGGTAAGGATTAATTGGGTCCACAAAGCCATCATGGAGGACTGCTACATCAATCCATGCTAAGTATGTTCTCCCCCATAGCCTGATTTTAGAAGGTATTTTAAAGGAATTTCAGGACATAAAAGATGTATAATTACAGCCAGATATGTGGAAGCATCACCATTAGTGAGAAATTTTCTCAACAGTTGATGCTGCTCCAGAAAAAGAAAAAAATATTTATTCTAAGGTTATAAAGTAACATATCCTACGCCTCTACCAGCTTTTCAAAGATCCTTAACAGTAACATTTGTAGTTGCAAGGCTAAATCCTAACTGGAATAATGGGTGCCAAGCCCTGCTCCTATGCCTCTCCACTAAGTTAAAGCTAGGCAATGTCCCTGAAAATACAGGGAATGTCAGGCCAGTACAGGTGCTTTAGGAAAGTTTTATTTGCTGAGTTTTTGTGCTCCTCTCTCTCATTCTCCACCTGCCAGAGATGCTGCATTTCCATATATTTATTAGCTTTTTTCAGTAGATAAATACATTTAAGATAATGGATGATGATAAATGGCACCAAAAATGTCAAAAAGCAGCATTTATAATATCCTGCAATTTCCCTGAGTTATCCTTTTGATTTTGCAAATTGCTGTGCTGCAGATAAGGAAAATGAAGTATCTGACATTTCTCACCAGTGACTACAAGGAAAGGGTTGGTTTTCTTTTCTCAGGAAGAAACAGGAAAGCATTCTGAAGCTTTCTCTTCAGGCTAGAATCCAAAACATTCAGAAGACTCGGGAGCACAAAAGCTTGCAGATAACCAGCAGAACTGATGCCAGTTCCATCAAAGCAAACCAGTAACAGCAACTTGGAAGAATGAAGATTATGCAGCATCCTTCTCTATAGAAAAAAAAATCTGTTATACAACAGCTCAATAATTTAACTACTTCAAGTTATTATTCCTCAGCTAGTCTTTTTTGGCTATCATGCAGCACTAGTCTCTTCTCTTTCTGAAGTTTGCCTTTTGGAGAAAAAACAAAAAGGCAACTTCAAAACATGCAAAAATTAATGAAACCCATATGTGGGATACTGTCATTATTCCATGTTTATAAGAGGATCAGATTTTGTTAAATGGGCTTATTTAATGCAGATGCATAAGCAAAAACACCCAACAAAAGATCTAAAAGCTATTGAAAGCAAAATATTTTCACAATTTAAATTAAAGCCACTATATTTTTTGGTGCAACTTTGTTTATGGCTCCTCTGACAGCTTATAAAGTTCTCCTAACCAGAGCAACGTCTCCTAGATAAGATTTTACCTTTTTGACTCTTTTCACCCTCATACTGCATTTAAGCTGAGCCAACATAAAAATCAATGGCTTATAGAAACATCTGTTGATACAGGCACACAATTTTGACTTTTTGCAACAGCTGTTGTTATTTCATGCTCTTTTTTGGCTAGGCCAGTTGGTAAGGCTGGAAGAAAATTTTAGTTGGGTTCTTTTCCTGACTTTGGTCTCTCTTTAGGGGCTGCAGTCAGCATCTCGTTCCCTCCCCCGTACTGGGAGTTAGGGGGAAAAAGGCTGAATGTCCCCCACGTCTGCTCTTGCCCTTCAGACTCACACAAGAAATAAAGGGAATATATCTCACCTAAATACTGGCTTAAAATACTCCCTGCTGCTGCTGCCTTCTGCCTGTACAAGGGACTAAAACACCCAGCCCATCTTCCTGCCTCCCACTGGCACTTCCAACAGCAATCCTCAGTAAACCCCAGGTTTGTCTTGCCTCCCCCCTCCTGCTACTTCATTGCTGGGATCCAGATACCTGCCAACATCTTCTGTAAAAGATAACATACAATATATTTTAAGAGCCAACCTGCCAAAAGGTATTTGGTGCTTCAGACAGTGCTACTTCCCAGACAGAGAACATGCACTGCTCACAGGAAGGCTTGCATAAAAACAGAATGTACTTTTCTTGTGAATCTAATGATTGCCTAACAAAAAAACCCCCAACAAATTCAACCAAAATAACCTATTTTCAACATTTAATTCAGCTGCTAGTTGAAACAAGATGTTTCTATCTAAATTCTGTTTTCTTGAAAAAGAAGAAAACAACTTACAAAGCTTTTTTAAAGAGCTCCAGTCTTTTTCAGTGTACATTCAAACTGTCAAGAGCCAAAGAAAGCCAATACCCCACACACAAATTTTTTCTTTCCCCTTGCTCTTTTTAACAGAGAGGACTTGTTTAATCTTACCTTCAAACTTACTTCCCTGCCATGCACTCCTGGAATCTCTGTTTGTTGTGCCAAGGCTTGCCCAAAAGGACAGTCATAAAAAAAAACCAGTTTAAACAGAAACTGCTTATCTAGGGGAGGGAGAGCCCCAGGTTCACAAGCAGAGGAGATATTTCAGCATTAAAGAATTCTCGGAGCTACTCCAAGACACAAATTTTTGTTGTCTGCTGTACTGTAAGGATTTTAAGCCCAGAAAGAAGCTATTTATTTAGTCTATATACACAGATTTATAACAAAGGCAGAGGATCCATCTACAGTCTTCTGGGTCCTTTTTGCATCGTTTATAGGATATAAAGTAAAACTCAGCTTCCTCAAAGACAGAAAAGAAGAAATAAACAAGGCTGGAGAAGAAAAATCAAACACTGTCCCCCAAATATACAGCTATGAACTAAAAAAACTTTTTTAGATGCCTCTCAGTGTCTCTTCAAAACACATTAAAACACAGAATTTGCAAAATGCCCTAAAACTGATTTCTGCCCGTGCTGCAGGGAGGAGTTTCTCTCACCCCTTCCCCTTGTAAGACCCCAGTCTTTACAGTCACGCCTCTCTTTGGTCATCTACAGGCAGGAATATTTGGACATGATATAAGAACTTTCATTTTATTTTAAATGACTCAAAAAGGTACATTACTGCCCTGTTTTAACCCTGAAGTGCAGGCATTTGAAGCTAAAATTGATCTACCTCATCCTGAGCAAGCAGGTCAGTAAGCATCTCCTCACCTTGTTATGGCCAGTGAGTTAAAAAAAGAAATAACAGTGGAACAAAATACCAAGGAATCCTTCTTTAATCTCAGCAGATTTTAACAGCCTATCCCTCTCCATGCTTTTGGTAAGAATCAGAACAGTATTTTGGAAAGGCATAAGAGATTTCACACTCCTAAACACAAGACCTCAGACTGAAACGAATGTTTCAGAGAACTGCCCCTCCAGCCTTTGAAAATGTGTATTTTGGAAATATTCCTCCCAACCACTTTCAAGCATTTAATATGTCCAGCTGTGTTAAGAAATTAAGCGAAAGTTCATTGTCAAGTAATTCAGGATTATGATATTTTTTTGATTTATGGAGGTAAGCATGGTCTCAGACACAAGAAAAACAAGTCACTTGATGCTAAGCAGACCCAGTACCAGGGCTCAGACTAATGAGAGAGCAAGAGGTGTGGCTTCACACTCCTGCCTCTTATCTCAGCAGCTGGAAGGACACCACATGAGGAGGGAGAGCACAGCCACAGATAAGCAGAGCCAGCCCCAAGGTACCTGCAAGCACAGTATTGGTGTTCCAGGGGGAAAGATGGAAATGCTCAGGGCAGGGAGGCACGTGGTATTGCATAAAGATGCAAGTAAGAATATGCCCTCAAATAACTAAGTACAAAAATAAGGAGAAACTACTATTAAGTGGCTGTAATCAGGACAAAGTCTTTAGAGAGAACTAATACCTAACCAGACTGAGGAAACCATAAGCCACCCATCAGGCCTTCTGCAGGTCTGAAAGGAGAGCAGCATAACTCAGGTTAAACACAGAATAGCAACAATTCCTCTGTTTCAAACTACACAAGCAGAAGAGAAAGCAAACAAGGTAATCCAGAAATATTTGTTCTATTTTTTGGATTAGTCTCCTGGGCACAGCTACCGCCTTCATTTTCACCGAATACATCACTGGCACTAAGCTGATAAACACAGCAAGTGAGAAAAGCGGGAGCAGTTAAGTTCACCACTGCTCAAGAGAAAATCAGGAAGTTTGCTACATCAAGTACATGTTCATTTAGGCATAAATTTAATGTATAAGTGAAGCAGAAAGAGAAGTGGAAGGAGAAGAACTTTATTAGTTGCAAGAGATCAAGTACAAAAGAAAGCCTAGTTTAGAATTGCTCCCATCTGCTAATTCCTACACAGCTGATGAAGTATATTTTATTAAACCACTGCAAAATGTTTCATGCTCTTGTTACAGCCTCCTAGCTGGGGTTATTCCAAAGAAGAAGTCCCAAACATAGATCATAGCAGTAAAAAACCAAAGTGGCGATGCAAAGGAGGTACAGCAGCACTGAGAAGAAACTCTTACCTTTTGTGTCTACCTGCTCTGGGGTCCCAAGAAAAAAAATCATTCCTGCCCATGCTTTCTACATGTCATTTGGAGACATCACCTCTTCTTTGGCATACTTTATGACTAAAGTCTTCAACCAAATTCAGAAGTTTCCTTTTCCTTAAAGTTTCAATTAATTCGGTATTATGACAGCAAGGACAGCGGTGAGTGCCCACAGCCAAACACAACACCAAGGCACTGCTCTGGCCCTTGGGGTTTTAATTCTGACCTTCAGCTGCCCTGGCACAGCCAAACCTACTCCCTCCCAAACTTTTTATTTTAGGTATCACATGCTTGGATACCAAATCACACAGTCCTTTTGGTAAAGTATGCTATTTGAATCATCCATTACAAGATTAACCATCTATTCTTGATTCACAGTCCCAAGCTTACAGACCTCCTCACCACCACCAGTCTGTCCTGTACAACTGCAAAGATGTCCCTGCCAAGCCAGAAAGCCATCAGTCTGCTCAGTGCAAGGATGCTGCATGAAGAGGCAAACACTTAGTTATCACCCAAGCTGTTATCTCATCTGATGTTTTAACAGCAGTTTGAGCCCAGAAACATTCTGCAACACAGCTGAGTCACCCTGGGCCACACCAGGATGTCTACATAACACCAAGCAGAAACAGACACTGAGCAGAAACAGCTGAGATGCTGGAGGTAAAAAAACCACCAGACTTCCACCTTTGCATGAAAATAATATAATAAGGGACAGCAAACAACCTAAAATAGGTGGGAAAAGGCTGAGAACAGTAACAAAAAGGGCAATCTGTGAAAGGAGCATGAGATGACATGCATTTCCATGTTTCCATGGAAAAAGTTTAACAGTACTTATCTTCTTACTCTCATCATTCTTTTCATCCTTTGCTGGAAGCTAAAGTCAGAAATGCTAAGCCTGGATATTGCTAGAGCTTGCTTTATCAGTGACCAAGAGCTCCTGTTCATTTATCCTGTCTGCCCCATGACTACTCACAAAAACCCAGAAGAAATGTATGGGAATATAATTAAAAATCTATTTCTTGTTTTTCCTCTAAAGTTTTCCTCTAAGATTTTCCTCTAAGGTGGTGTAACTTCAAATGAACTGCAAAAAATGTAATCTACAGAAAAACATGAACAGTGGCCTGTCTACACTGTAAGGGGCCAACTCTGGCTTCCAAAATATCACAGTAGAACTAGGTAAGTTCCTTCAGAAGGAAAAAAATCCAGTGAGACAGCAAAGTACCAATTTGTCATAATAATTCAGTCTCCATCAAAAGTCCACATTTGGTCTCCCAGATTATCATCTTCATTTTCTCTATATTTAGACCAAGAATTCAGTGTGCAGTAACCATGTCTACTGTACAACAGTTAGACCACAAAACTTTTAAGGTATTTCAAACACAAATAAAAGAACCCATAGGATAA
This sequence comes from Anthoscopus minutus, assembly GCA_013399455.1. Lineage (NCBI taxonomy): Eukaryota > Metazoa > Chordata > Aves > Passeriformes > Paridae > Anthoscopus > Anthoscopus minutus. The sequence goes on from VWYI01044261.1 coordinate 387,121, forward strand.
AGGAGATTGGACCATTCAAAAACAGCACAGTATTTCCCTTCATAAGGTACAATATCCAGTGCCAGTACTCCTTTGACAGAGTAACAGTCTTACACATCCATTATTTTAGGGAAAGTATGGATCCATACTTTCATGACTGCATAAAAAATGATTGTATCAAACCACTGGAAGAGAACTCCAAACCCACGATTTTCTATACTTAAAATCAGATCGGTATTTTACAAATTTGTAAAACAACAGAGTCCCGATCTTAAAAAAGGTCTCTGAAAGCTACTTTAATACACTGATGTAAAATAATTGATGAGTGAATCCCTTTGACTGAAGCAATATACTGAGCATTGTAGAAGTACTGTAATTGTTAAACAGTTGTCTTCAAGCTAAACCATCTCAAAACTACAGCAAGAATATACACACAACACTGCCTGGCACAACAGTGCCTACTCTGAGGCAACAGAGTCTGCAGATGAAACTGCAGGTAGATCTTGATGCTTTTGAGTGTGAAAAAGAAGAGGGATAAACTTTGCTGCAACTGGGAGGATGACAGAGCCAGAATGAGGAAATGATGAAAAACCAGATTATCAGGCAGCAATCTCTGAAGAACAGTGGCTGAAGGGGAGGGCGTAGGGCAGGAGAATTAACTCACCATCTCCAGAGATCAGCAGGGGCTACCACAAGCCCTGTGGCCACGGTGGGGGCGGTGTGGGCATTTTCATCTTCCCTGAGCCAGACCTGGGAGCAGCATCCCTGCACTGAGCCAGGGATTTGGCTGCACGTCCACATTCCTGCCTCGCCCCTTAACATCCATGAATCCTGTGGCTGAGCTTGGAAACTACTGTCTTGAGCTGGGGATTATCAGCATTCTGGATAAAAAGGATCGGAAATGCAGCACCCAGAGAAATCCTATGCAGGACAAAAAATCTGCCACAATAGTTGTATAAATGCCTTCAAGGCATGAGTAATGGTAAAGGCAAAACAAGAACCCCAGCCTGGTTTGAATTACTTTCTCTTTTCCTTCCCCCAGCTTTTATTCTCACTCCCTGCAGCCTGTGTGGTGATGCCCAGCACAGCCGGCGAAAGCTGGGGCGGTGTGTCCTACGCTGCAATGAATTCACTCAGGGCTGGCCAGCTGACACAATTTCCTCACAGAGCTCAAAGCCTCTGCTCTGAGCACTCAGGGCAGACACAGGATGCTGGTGGGTGTGAGAAAGGGCCTGGCAGATGACTAGCCCAAAGCTTTGACCCAATGGGTAAGTGTGTGTCAGCCTCCAGCATTAATGCCAGGCTTAGGGCAGGCTCACTTTTGGCTCAGCTTTTCCATGTTTACTGTAGTTACAGGACAACATTTACAAAGAAAGGGTTACACAAGCGATTTTAAAGAGGCAGGGTGAGAACACAGCCTATTGTTAAGGCTGCACTTTCCACCATCAGACCTAGCTCTGATTTGTTTCCAACACTTCAGCCACTTGCTCTGAAATTGTCCAAGCTGTTGAGGAGATTCCTGTGCTATTCTGCCGGCCCTTTGGAAAAAAGGGATTTGTTTTGCAACCTCCATCCCATAGTATGTACATGTGTACACCCACACAGATGGAGAAAATGAACTTCAGTGAACAGACAACCTGAATTTTGTCAGGTCCCCAGGGTGAGCAGTTTCTTAAAACAGCTAATTTCTAAGAAAATAAATTGGAGCCTGGAAAACTATAACAACCTCTTGTCTTGGGTCAGCAGCAAGGCTCAGTAGTTTGGAACCATAAAGCACCACTTGATCTAACAACAACTGCACCAGATTCTGCTCCTCAGCACCAGCCACAGGAGGTGGGTGATGCTCCACACCTTGGCCAGAAATTTATCCATTTATCTGATGACTCCAAGAGAAACATAATAGAATAAAGTGGGGGGGAAGGAAAAATCTCTGCATTCTTCACAATCTTCTGCTGTCCATCCCAGCATTCATCTCAGTACCATGTGGGTCTCTTCTCTCTCCCATAAGCTCTTGTCCATCCCATTCCATCCATTCTCTTCCCACCTCCATCTCCTGCAGCGCTGCTGTCCCAGTCCCCTTCCTTTGCTCACCCTGCCACAACCTTGCCAAGCAGCTCCTTGATTCTCTCCCTGTTCAGCAAAGCACAAACCTGGGGGCCTACAAACCAAAACCAATGGGCAACAACAGACCTGAGGCTCTGTCCTGACAGCATCATCTCTCTTATCTGTAACAACTCCCAGGGAAGGAGGTTTCCTGGCCTCCCTAGGTGGTCTTGCAACAGTTTTATGATGGTAACAGGATGTTTTCACAACATCCAGCCTAAATCATCCTGGCAAATTAACAAATCAGTAAATTAAACTGCCATGGAAATCTGGGACTTTAATAACCACTATTAGATGTTGGCAGACTGCTGGATTGCACAATGGTTTTCTTTTTGCTGCACTGAATAAAATTAGTTCTTTCAATCTCTTCTCATTGCTTCCTTCTGGACACTTTCCAATCTGCCTGCATCTTCCTCTGAGCAGGGCATCCCAAACTGGATTTGATGGCACTGATGATGGCTCTACAGTGCCACACATGAGTAAATCATCTCCCACACCTTACGGAGGACACTCCTTCAAATATAACTCAAACCAAAATTTATCTCTATTGCAATAGCTCTTGCTGTTGATTCATTTGTAATATACTAAAAATCCTCAGTCTTATTTTAGCCTATCCCTCTCCAGCTTAAACCTGACTTGGTAAAGCTGCATTTTGCTTTCTCCTTTGCAAATGCAGCACTCACTGTCTGCTTTTCTCTCTTATCTGGATATGCTCTCCAATTTCTTAAGGTCACTCTAAACCCTGACCCTGTTCTCTTAAGTGCCTACAATCCTTTTCAACCTGATATCATCTGAGTGTTATAAACATCCCTCCATCTTCCAAATCATGACTGAAAATATTTCAAGTTTCCCCCTAGAAAGTGACCTTGCTGATATATCATTACTGCACTACTTGGATCAGTGGAGGGATCAAAGTGCAGGAGTTTTCCAAGCTTCATTCTCTGCAACTTTTGAAAACACAGACACTGATTAAACACTGATTCCTGTGGTAAAAGTAGGATGCATGCAATTCAATAGGAACTAACTAATACAATTAATAAATGCAATGGGAAGGCCATTTCCCAGTGAACTCTGTTCCTGAGGTCAGCCAGCTACAACTTCTCAATCACAGGCTCAGACAACCAAAGCTGTTGGATGAACCCAGCAGCACAACCTTATCCATCCTGCCACGTGAAGACAAAGATTCAGCAAATAATGAATCACAACCAGTTTCTGGGATCAACACAAGAGAAGCATATCAGGGTACAGTTCATTTTAAACTGCTACTTTACTTTGAAGACGCTGGAGCCACAGGCTCCATTTTAAATTATTTTAATATCACAGCATGTAGAAGCCAAACCAGATTTCTCATCAGAGTTAAAAATTATTCCATTTTAAAAATGCTGAAGTCTCATTTTAATAGATGACATCAAGGGATTGTCCCAGCTCTACTCAAGATTCCCAAACTTAGCAGGAAAATAAGCATCAGAAGAGTCTCCATCAGGATATGCACTCACTGCCTACCATGCAGGGAGCTTGGGAAGTTCTGGTTTCTGAGTTTAATAGCTGAAGAGATACAATTTCTGAGAAAAGATTCTGGAAATTAACAAAATAGATAATTTAAAAACTCATTTTAATTGGAAAAAACATTTTTCCACTATTTGCTCTTCAGTACTTATAACCCAACAGACCATTATTTTTTAGCAGCAGCATTTCCATGATATGCACAAAAGTCTGCTAAAACATCTACAGGAGAAAGTGTGAGATGTCACATATGCAACAGAGGTATCACAGATCCAGCTAATTCTAAAAATTCTTCACAATTTTTCATTCTTCAGAACTCTTCTGAGTTTTCCTCCTCCTCTCTCCAGAGTACTCAAGCTACTGTCCTTCAGCCTGACTGAAAGATACAAGAAATTGCACTTTTTAAACTCCAAAACTGCTTTTTTTTTTAGTAACTTGCACTTCTGAAAAGCAGTGTGCCAATTTCTCACCCATAAAACAGGACTTAACAATAATTCTCAAGATCCAAAACTGCCCACAGCACCAGGCTGCAAATTACCTGCAGCTCCTGACCAGGGGCAAGCAACAGCATTTCTATTTGCAGCAAGTTAAGAAAACCACCTCTACTAACCACAAAATGGCTCTGTAATGAAAAGTCAATGAGCATCTGAAAGACTCCTGGCTACAAAAAGAAGCAGCACTAAATAAAGCAGGGTCTGGATGAGGCAGGAGAGGCACAAAGCACGATGGCTTTCACCTCCTAGCTCTGACCTAGCTCATATGTGTGAATTAAGCTCTATTTATAAGCCTTCCACTCCTTTTTGGTTTTGGTTTTTTTTGTCCTTTTTTTTTTTTTTTTTTTTAATGGACTTAATATAGTGCAGTTGTTATTTTGTTTCTGTTGAACTTAGCAACAGGAAACCCTGTCAGTCCTGCAGCAAACTTTCCATTCCCCTGGCACTCCCATTCCTGCCTCGGAAAAGCCAGATTTCTAAAGAGGTGTTTGACAGGGTGGGAGGGAGAGGAAGAAGAGAAGAAAGCACACACACAAAACCCAAAATGCCCGTAAAACATGCAAAATGGAAGCCAAATTCGTTTTTTTTTTTTCCTTTTGTCTATTGTTTGAAAGTAAAAGGCTGGGTCCTAATTTGCATTTTCTAAAGATTTCTTACTTCACTACCAGATTTGGAAGTATTGGTCAGGAAAATTATCTTTAATAAAGGGCCAGAAAAATAAATAATTCAATAACATCTTTACACTCACATATTCCAGTAATGAAAGATTTCCATATCAGACAGCACAAATCTTAGCTTGGAAAGTTATTTTCTCTAGTCCCTGGCTAACTCACCAAGCAAACAACTACAGAAATTAAGCATTAACTTGTTAAAAACATAATAAAGCTGATTTTATTACAAGCTTTGGCAAGACTGTTCTGCTGCTCAAAGAGCTTTTACTGCATGATGAGCAAAGATTTTTGTTGCTCCACCCTGCAGTGTAAACTTGTCCCCACAGTATTTTCTCTTTTAACAGCTTCATAATGGTAGGGGAAGACACAAACACAGCTGCTCAAAGGGAATGTTCTCCAACACAAGGCTGCCATCAATTTAACATTTACAAAACACATTTTCAGGAACATGAAACCACACATAAAATACAGGAGCAAATACAAATCCAGCTAGGAGAGGTAAGACCAAAAAAACACACAGCTATTGACAAAGCAGAATTTGTATTTAGCTTTAAATGAAAATTATGTTAATGTAAAGCTAAATACCAACCTTTTTTTTTAATCATAGACAGTCCTTAAATATGGCAAAGCACAAGTAATAGAATAAAATACCAATGGATTCTTGATTCATGGCATGATCTGTTTATATTGTTTCAGTGACATGAGGAATATGGACTTTTCCTTCACATTTGATCCCTGTACATTTTCCCATTATTCATTTTTCTCCCAGCTAAGGCACAAACACCCCCACCGCCCATGATGTTTTTAGACCTCAGGGTCTGTGAACACACCAACAAAAACCACAGACTTTCTGCCAAAAACTCCCTGGAAACACAAAGCACGAGAAGGAATGGACAGCCTCTCCAGAACCGCCCTGGCAGAAGCAGTGCAGGGACCTTGAAGGTGCTGCTGGCCCTCACACAGCATCACCAACCTCAAGTGCATTCCAGGACATGGCTTTTGTCAAATCATACACACACCTTGGTACAACCTTGCCCCATGAGGAACCTCATGGCTCAATCCATCACCGGCTGAGAAAACATAAAAGTGCCCTAACCCAGCAGTTGAAAATGCAAGGGTTAAAAAAATCCAGGCTATTTTTAAAAGGCTAAAGTAACACCACTAGATATTGTTCAGTATTGCAGAGGCTACAAAAAGGAAACCAGCAGGTCACAGCAGCAGTGACATTTCTTTATAAAGCACAGCAAAAGAGAAGGTGACAACACCTGCACTCACCACTTCCTCTGCGCTGTCCTTCTGAAAATCCACCTCGTCCTCAGTTTTTTTCTCCAGCCTCCCTGTGCAAACAGAAGGTCCACAAAGGTAATTTAAAAACAAACTTCTTTCAGTGCTACTAATACTTGTTTACTCAAACCAGTCCCCCTCTCCCCAAAAAAAGAAAAGAAAACCCAACCTCCAAGGCCCTTCAACAAGTCCATTTGAACCCTTACAAGTCCATTTGATTTCCACATTCTGGTTTCATTGCTGACTTTGCTGCTTCCTTGCTATTCACTTTAACAGCTATCCTATCTGGGACTTAAGGAAACTACAAAACAGCAGCAAGCATAGGGTGAAACTCCTGACAACCTGTAGATGAGGCCAAGAACATCTGCAGGTATTGGTACATATATTTTCTTGGCTCCCATTTATTAATAAAGATATCTTTTTGCCATTTTTCTCCTTCCCATAACCCAAAGATAACACAAGAAACCAGCCTTGTCTACCCTCAATAGGTATTTTAAGCATTGCAAAAAAAAAAAAAAAATAATCATAAGCTGCAAAAATTCAACCCACCTGCACTGCCTTAGGGATGAGAGAATTACCCCCCTGGACTAGGAAAGTAAAACCTTTGCTGCTAGAGTTTACAAAGTCCCAGCTGTCTTTCCACTTCTCCACGCACCCGTGATGGTGTCACCACCACAGTTGTACAACTTTCATGTCCCAGCTGCTTCCTCTGCCCAGCCAAGTTTTCATTAGTCACCATTCCCCAGGGGCTCCCCCCTGCTTACCTTTTTCTGGCATGAAGTCAACATCATAATTCTCTTTCAGCCCTAAGCTAAGGACTCTCATGACACACAGGCCACTTTTAGGGGAGTGAAGTGATTTGACCAAAGCCACCCAGATGGAGAGTGGCTGTGTCAGAGCCAAACTCCCCTCTAATCCCACTCCCACCCTCATTTCTGCTAAAAACAAACGCTGGATGGATGACAACGCCTTCTTAAGGGCGACGTATGCTGGCAGTCAGTTTACCCATACAGGGATTTAGCAAGAGGAGCCTCCCTTCTTCATGGGGAAATCATCCTAACAACTGTCACTAATGGTTTTCCATTGGCTTTAATGTCTACCCTTGCTTTTGGGGACCCTTTGGTTTTGCAATGAATTTGCCTGAATTGCATGAATTTGTGAGCAGACTCAAAAATCAGAGGTAAGGCTACAAATTTTTGTGAGTTCAATTAGCTGGGAGATCTGCTTGGGGTCATGGCAATGCCATCATGGTTGAGATCCTGATCCAAAGACAAAACACCCAAGTAAGAAACATTTGGGGCACCGAGGATGGGAGAAGCAAGCTCACCCTGCTGGGTAAGCAATGGAGGATGAAGACATTTTGCCCTCTGGATGAAATTCACTACAATTTTTTCACTCAGCCACTTCTTTCTAAATTTCTATTAAGAAATATCCCAAAGGAATAGTACTATAAAGCTATCACAGAGGTCTCTGGGAGTAGAGCCCCTAATTGCACATGTGGCACTGTTAGTGACATTTGTTACCTGCTTATCCTGCCACTCTAACTCTAAGGAAATCGTACCAAGAGCTTTCCCATAGGGAAAATCCACTGGTAAGAATGAGGTGAAGATTCAGAAGGTGATATTCTCCTGTCCAGGAATATTTTCTTGAAATGCTGAGATTTAGAGATATTTCTCCCAGGAGAATAGCTAGGGAGCAGTAATTACAGTATTTGTTATTTAAGATGGCAAACCCCAACCATACAATCTAACCTTGCTTTGTTTGGTTTCTGCCAAAGAAACTGCAATTGCAGAGGTGTTCTGTCAGCACAAACTCATGGCATCTCTTCTCACCTAGCCTGGCTGTTGTGGTATGATTTCATAACCTAAATCCTTTTTTTTTTTTAATGAGTAGCATCTGCCTGCCTGACTTGCAGATGATGTGCTTGCAGAATCCATTACTCAGCTCTAATGCAGTTCTGAGTCTAAAGCAGGAGGAGATGCCTCAGGAAAGCAGGATCTACCTTCAGGGTTGTGACCAGTCTGGATAAGGAAATGAGCCTTTTGAAGTCTTTGTTTTGGGGTAGGTGGAAACTAAGCAGAGGCAATGAGATAAACAGGTGTATATTTGGGAGCAGCTTCACAATATAAATAAAAAAAAATTAAAGACCTCAATGATCTGGAGTAATAGCAACAGCAATTATCCACTGATTACATCACTGATAAATTACCATGACAATAAACACCTCTGACTACACGAGTTCTGAGAAATGGCCTTGTGACCTACACTTCCTCTGGGAAGATTTTATTGTATTCCGCCAAAAGAAATGATTCAGAGAACTGATGAGTCCAGAATGGATACAAAATCCTCTGAACAAACCCACACTTCAGGGAAAACTCCCCTGAACTGGCACAGCAGAGAAAAATTGAAGGCTCATACAAAGAATGAGCTACCCAAGGCTAGACACCCACATGAAAAATGTACACAGCAATAATTATAAATAACAAATCAGTTCTGTTTAATTACTGTCACATCAGAGTTCTGAATGGTGCTCTATAGGAGATCAGTTTCAGAAATATTCCAAACAGCGAGCAAATAGGATTCATAGTAGTCACTTGCCTTTGCTTAAAGCAAATTTTTTATCTGGGCTTTCCTAACATTTTGATTCAAAATAATCCTAAAGTACTTCAGGAGAAAATACTGCAATTGAAATTGAAATTTTCTTTTGTGTGGCATCCCATTGCACATAAATAATTTCTGCTTAAGGACAGGTCAGACCATTTTATTCCAAGACCTTTCAGCCCTAAATCCTTACATATTTTAAATTAGTAACAGGATGACCTCCTTTGTTTTATCCCCTTTCCATATACTAATACAGAATGATGACTTAACATTACTTTCCTACTTTAGCTACTATCTTATTGGACTGTCTGGTCCCTTTTCCTTTTCAAACCTCACCTAGACAATGTCATGGCTCCAAGAATTCAACCAGAGGTAAAGACCTGGACTTTACAGATACAGCTGTCAGAGCCAGAAGCTCCTAGGAAAAGGAGCCCAGCCAAGCATTGACTTACAGGCACTCCCATCTATTGAACTGTCAAACCAACACAGCATTAAAAGAGGTTCCTTCTGGAAACAGTTTTCTAATCAACCTTTAGATCTTTCTACTTATTTACTAGTGATGTCTTGACTCATGTTTACTGGTTATCTCTTGACACACAAACATCCTAAAAATCCTGAACTCAACAAAAAAATGGATGTGCTGGACCCTCCACTCCCCTTTAAGCCTTTCTCCTGCCCTCAATTATTCTGCTGTCACATATCAGAACAAACTCTCTACCATCACCCCATGCTGCACTTAGACTGAAGAAACAGTTCTCAGCATTAGAGCAGTGAAACAGCTTTTTAACTTCACAACTTCAGGGTTTAAATAATGGCAGATTTTCTTTTAATCATTTAAATGCTTTGTTTGTTTGTTTGTTCAGTGCTGGGAAAGCAAGACGCACTGTATCATTTTCTCACAGCAAATTAAAAATGGCAACTGAAAAAGTTCAGCTGCTTCCATTTAACAGCTGCCTGAACAGGTGGGATGCACACATCAGCTTAGCTCCATGCTTCAGTACCAAATTCATCTACCATTAAATCCCAGGCTGGAGCAACAAACTCTTTCCTTTTCCATTCCATGTACCCCTTTATCTCCCTTCCTGGAGTTACCTGGTGATGTTTTCCATTAGCTGCTGCTGCATGGACCTGAGGCTTCTGTGCTGTCCCCCAAGTCCCACTGCAGTGCCCCATCACCACTCATCCACGGGGAACACCAGTCCCACTTCCCAGCCCCCAGGAGCCAGTGAAACTCATCACCCGAGCTCCAGCACTGCTGAAGGGCACTGGCAAGCACTGCCTGCGCTGCCTGACAAAAACACTCTGAAGCCCGGAAAAGGCAGAGGGGGTAGGGCTCACTGGCAGTTTTAAATGACCTAATGCTGCCAATTAGGAAGCTTTGGGCAGTTCAGAGGGACACTGGCAGCTGGCTCAAGTCGACAAGCAAAGAAAGTCAGGAGAGCTTTGTACCCGCTGGCTCCACATTAGCAAAAATAAACAGGAAAAGCAAAGGAAAGGAAAGGAAAGAAACCCTCATGCCCACATGAAAGCTTGTAATTTGAAGATAAAGTATCCAAATAGCTTCCTCCCATTCATTTCTTCTCCAGCAAGGATTTACATGCTAGAAATTCAAAGGAGATGGTGTTCTGTTCTTACCTCCAATGCCAGACAAGCAACATGTATTTGAATTGGAAATTTTTATATACAACTACAAATTTTTTGTTTCTCAGTAGAAAAACCTCAAACACTTCCTCTCCAACACAAGCCTCCAGCTCTTACTTCCTTTCCTTCGCTGATGACGTGACAGAGATACGCCTACAAAAAAAAAGTAAAAAGTAGAAAACCAATTGATTTTTCTTACCTGTAACAGGCTCAGCTCCTTGCACAGCCAGGCTGTCATTCTTTTTCTTTGTTGAGGAACTTAAATCCATTTGTCCATTAAGGCTGGCTCCAGCATTCACTGCAGTCTGGGACTCAAGACCCACTTTTTCTGTGGCAGGTACTTCATGGGAACAAGGTGTCTCTGCTGCAAAAACCACTGCATCAAAACTTGTTACCATTTTAGAAACCTTATCCAGAGAAGAGGCATCATTAGCTGATACCAAACTCTTCACTCCCACATTTTCCAGTGACTCAACAGGCTGCAAGCGGCAGGAACAGGACAAGAAGGGCCCTGCAGGTCCAGCCTGGCTTTGCTTTCCCTCAGGCTCCCCCTGAGCCCCTGTCACGGTGTCGGTGCTGGAGTCACTGTCACATGTGGGCTCCTCTGCGATGGGCTGCAGTGCCACCCGGGGCAGCAGCTCTGTGTCCTCCTGCTGCTCTGGATACGCTGCTACAGGGGCTGTTGTCACTGGCCTTGGCACCTCCTTACCCTCACAGGCATCACTTGGGGCTCCCTCCTCTGAGGCACCCTTTAATTTGCAGGTGCTGCTGTGGGGGGAAGTTCGTTGTAGGGTTTGAGTGGGGTCTTGTTCTTGGTTTAGCCCAGCACTTGGACAAGGGTCACTCTCTGCACCCAGTGACTCATCTGCTGATGCAGGTCCATGCATGATGCCTTCTGCTGCAACTGCTGCTCCAGTCTTACCATTTTCTTTGCGCTGGTTCGTTGCTTTCAGCCCAGCATCCACATTGCTGCTGCCCACCATGGGCCCCCCCAGACTGCAGGCAGAAGGTTTCACAACAGCAGCAAGTTCCTCTGACAAAACCTGCTCATTGCCATTCACATGAGCCTCCTGCTCAGGCTCAGCTTTGCCTCCTTCAACTTGCTGTGAGTGGCCCTGCTGTGGGGAGCCCTCGTCCCCAGCATGGTCCCCAGGCCAGGTGGCAGCTATTCCACCATGCTCCCCAGCGTGCTGCCAGGAGAGCTCTGCCGAGCCTGCCCTTGCTGCCACCGCTTCCTGCTCTTGTTTAGATTCCTCATTATGAGTTGCAGAGGGTGTGCCTATTAAATCATCCTCGGCACAGTCTGCACCCTTGGCACACGGAGCTGATCCAGAGTCATTACCTTGCAGAGCTGCCTCCTGCCCGGGAGGTGCCACTGCAGCATCTCCCTCCTGACTCACAGCTGGCCCCTCTTCTCTGGGGAGGGGAGAGGATGATTCCATCTTGCTGCTCCTCCCCTCCTGCTCTGAAGCACTTTCTGCTTTCTCTGCTCCAGCCTGGGCAGGCTGTTTCTCTGCCAGGCCTGCGCTCGCATCCTCTGGAGGGAGCGATGCAGGCTCACGTTCCTCACGTTCGCTCTGCTGGGCTGTGCCTGCTTTGGAGCTGTTGCCCATTTCACTTTTAAGGCCACTTTGAGCAGCAGAAGGGTGACAGGCAGCAACTTCCTGACCACCGCCTGCAGAATCTTTGCTTCCTCCCTCTCTGCAGCTGCTGGTATCAGTTCCTACTGGCTCCTTTTCACTGCTCTCCATGGCTTCAGCCCCATGGTCAGAGATCTCACCACTCTCCTGGCAATGTGCAGGTCCTGCACTACTTTCATTAGATTCACCAACATCTCTGTTTTCAAGTTCAGCATCAGGGCCATCAGTTTCCACACTGCCTTCCAGTGAGGGCAAGCTGGATCTTCCATCTGTGCAGCCTGCTTCCACCTGCCTTTCTTGCTGCCCACTCTCACTGCTGCCATGGACTTCCAGACCAGGAGCAAGTTTTGATGCACATGCAGGAACGTTCACCCCATTCACTGCTGGCAGTGCTTCCCCAGTGCTGGCAGTGACCCCCTGCCTCGCTGTGACACTGGCATCACCCTGGCTTTCCGTGAAGGCACCATTTACCTGAGCAATGTCCCCATCAGTCTCTTTGTTACTGCCAGTCTTGCAAAGGTCAGCAGAGACACTGCCAGTGTCACCACCTGCATTTGCACAGTCACAGGCCGGCACCACTCCCACTTTTGCATCCTCCCCATCTGAACACTCAGTGCCATTGAAATCGCTGAGTAAGGGCTGAGCAGTGCTGGATGACTCTTCCTTAGCTGGGTGTTTCTTTTCCAGGTTTGCAGTCCTCTCACCAGGCTCTGCCATCCCATCCTCTGCCCGCCGCTGGCCCTTAGTCCTCTCAGGTGCCCCGGCACAGTTCCTGCACTCAGTCTGGCCCATGGCCACATCCAGGCCCCCCGAGGAAGCTGGGGCTTCACCTGCAGCTGCAGCCACAGCAGCAGCACTGTCAGCAAACTCCTCAGCACTCTGCACTTCCTGATGGGCACTGTCTGTACTGCCCACGCCAGCTCGATCCAGAACAACTCCAGCCGATGTCATTCCAGCTTCCTCATTTGTATTTCCAGGGAAAGGAAGATTTACAGCACCATTCAGACTTGCACACAGGCTCACAGTGCAGTCCTCATCTGATATAGTCCCAGAGCCCTCTGCAGATCTTAGCCCCGCCTCTCCTTCCTTTTTACTCAAGATCACTGTGGTTTTACTTTCACAGGAGCTCACTGGACTGTCTGCATCCCCCAGGCTAACCATGTCTTTTGGTGCATCACGAAAAGTCCCCAGACTGCTGCTATTGCATTTCTCATCTTGCTGGCTTTGGTCTGAGAATTGCCCAATGTTCAGGTGAACCAGATCAGATGGGTTTTCCAGCTTTTCTTCTCTTGCCATTTCTTCTAGGCTCTGAGAGGTAGTGGTCAGGTAACCCTTTGGCTCTGCTTCTTTAGCACAGCTGTCTCCAGAATCTCCCAGTACAGGCTCTGTCTGCTCCCTTAAACTCTGTAACAAGACACACACAAAAAAACCAAAACACTTTATTCTGTCATGCAGTTACTCAAGACCTGTATCTACCTAATCCTATTCCTGGTGTCATCCAGAAAAGAGCTACAAATGTAGTGCAATGGGTATTTCACTTGTTGGTTTTATTAGGTGGAGGTAATATTGAAAATATTAGAATGACAAAAATATTGGTTGAAAAGAACATCTAAAGGTCACCTACTCCAACCACCCACCTGAAACTGGCCTACTGCCACTGCAGGATCAGGTCAACCATGACTCTATCTTGCCAAACCTCCAAATTAGTAACCACAGCCTCTCTGGGCAATCTGTTCCCATGCCACGCCACCCTCCCATAAAGAATTTTCCCTAAAGCTAGCCTGAACACCCCGAAGCTGAAATTTGTCCCTCTATCCCCCCTGCTACACCATCTGCCACCACTGAAAAGAACTGTATTCTTGGTAATTGCTCTTAGAGAAGCTGTAGTCTCATTTCTTGAGTGCATGTAAATTCAAGATCAGTAAAGAGCAGAATTCAGTCTACCAAATAATGCAAATATATACCAGCCTAGTCCCAAAGGACTTCAAGCAAATGCTCCTTCAGAGCACCTTCAGATCCATACCCAGCACTCCCCAGGTCCTGCCAGCATTCCTCCATTTTCTTTCTATGGATGGAAATGCTACTTCAGACATGTGCATTGGCTGGCAATGTCCAAACACACCAACTATAATCTAATCTGTTCCTGAGAACTGCAGGCATAATTAAATATCTGAAATTTATTTCCTAATTGGAAATAAAAATTTCAAAATGATGACATGTTATTAAAATTAATACATGCATTATCATGGAACAGTAGAATCATAATCAATTCCTCTCTAATCTGCATTTTCCTTCCAGAGCACCTGCTTTGTCAGTATTTTATAGTTTGATACAATCAAACCTTTATTTAAAAAGAACTGTTTTAATATTTCCTTTCCTATTCTCTTCTCTGTACAAGAGAATGTATCAATGCTTACATCTTAAAAATAGTGGCTTATTAAATTGCTGAGCAACCCCAATCCCTCAATGTACACCCAACAGAGCTCCCACAGGTTTGTCTGGGGTTTTGCACCACAAGCTTTCCAAAGTCACCCTATCTTCTCACTAAGTGCCTGAGACTCTCTAACTGTATAAAACTCTAATGAGCTACATAAAATCTGAGCTTTTCTTGCACTTATTTGTAAAAGGATTCAAAATGTACATGCAGACTAGAAGTCTAACTTAAACAGCTCCCCACAAATTTTGTTTAAGTTATTAGTTCTCAGAGAAATAGAACTTCACACCAAAACTATCAGCTTAAGACACCCTGATAATTAAAGCAGCCACTATGTTAACTGATGCATTACGGGCAACTTCTGGGTATTGCATATATGGGGGCGGCTAAAATCACCACTGCTACCTTGAGGATATTGCATTTATTTGTCTTTCAACACTCTGAGGTTTGCAAACATTGAGCAGTGCCACAGATTCACTGAGTCACAGCCCACTAAATGTACTTCTGGTGTTTGCCACCAATGTCCCTGCTATTCAAAATAACCCTGATGCTCAGCTCCCCCATATGCTGTCAGCTGTGCCTCCTGCTTTTGAGGCACCCCAAGACAGGTTAGCACTGGAGGCAGCAGCACAGCACCTCCATCCTATCAGGGATGTGACATAGAGCTCTGTGTGCAGTGGTACACACAGGTGCAGATATTTTTCGCAAGGGCAAACAGTGCCAGGCCTTTGGTGGCTGTAACCCCCACAGCAGAGCATGGAGACTGCACTCCTGGATCCTAGCCAGGATGGAGAGACTGACAACAGTGACACTTGCTTGGGAACAAGCAGGGTTTTCAAAAGGAGGGGCTGCAGCAGCCCCAGCATCCTCACGGTGAAGTCACTCTGCTGATAGCCGGAAAAATACTGCCATCATCAAAGGAAGCCAACAGGCTCTCAACCGACCCAAAATAAATCTAAATGAAATAATTACAGGGCTGCTTTCCAAATTCAAATCAGATTAGATGTGAAGTAAAACAGTGGTGGAAAGTAAAGTCTATTTCTGATTTCATTGTCAGGCAAAATGTTCCCAATCTGGCATTTGTATGAGCAAACAAGCAGTGAGCTGGATATGCTTGCCATGGTTTAGGGTTTTTTGATGGAAAGAAAAAGAGATTTCACAGTTAGCCTGGATTTGCCATTCATGCCACCAGTTCCTGTCGAGACTGGGAGTAATTATCATTTCAGGTACTTGGGGAAGGTGGAAAATGGCTCAGCATGGCTCGTTCCTCTGCTCATCTCCCCAGCACACTGGCTGTACACAAAAGTTCTCTCCTCCCTTAGTTAAAGCAACAAAAATATCCTATTGTTCAAATCCTGCACCTCTGCAACCCCAGATATGTGATCTGATGAAGGAACACCCACAAGGGATGCCAACTGTGATAGACACGTGGGAGTTTCTGAGAAACGGCACAGAAGTGTTCTGATGTTTTACCTTCCCAACTGAGACCCTGTGGCATCGATTTAAGAGCAGCAGGAAGAATCTCTTCCAAAGCCCTACAACTCCTGGTCCAAGCACCACAGGAGTTTGAGAGGAGCACAGTGAAGGGATGATTATGGACACAAACCTTGTGTGGACAAGGCAGGCTTGTCCTCTGAGTCCTACACTGAATTGCTACTGAAACAGCCATTTTTTCCATCACCTGTCCCAGATACTTTCATCTCACGTCTCCTCTGACCCTGAACTTTCCATCTGAACAGAGATGTCTCCACTGTGCTTACAGCCCACATCCCCAGCCTCACTCCAGAGCCTGCCCAACATCTGCCAGGCAGGCAGAGGGTCAGCATGTCTCCAGGGAGGTGTTCCTGCCCATCCAAGGGGGTCCAAAACTAACAGAGCACGCAAGAGCTGGGAACAGAGAGAGGCAAAACAGCTGGCGTTGCACAGCCCTGAGCCTGCTTCTCTTCTGAATGAGAACATTTGCTGCCCAATACAGCTTAATCTGTTCTCCCCATTCTTGATAGTAAGAAGCAAATGGACAGGTGTCTGTGGACATGATTTTCTGAACCTAAGAGAGTTTTTTAGCCTGTCAGTGGCTGATCTGTTCCCAAGGGAAAATCTTTTGAGAAACTTCTCTTTCAAGGACTGTATTTTATAAATAGGTTTTGGTTCTCAAAACAATGTCATACAGCTGTTCTGAATGTGTTTTTCTCTTGTTCCACCCATGGGACCAGAAAGGTGGCTCCTTTGGCCAATCATGTTAACCTGTATGGGAACAACTCAAAGAATTGCAAACCCTGAAATAAAGGCTTCTGCCTCACTGGGATCAAACCTCACTGTTGTGAATTGAGTCCACTCTTCTATTTCATGTCCACTAGCAGGTGTCCACCTGGATGCTTATGAATCCAGACAAAACATCTAGGGAAACATGCTCTGACAGATTCTGATGTGTTAGAAGACCTCCCCAGGTACCACCCTGCAACCAGCCAGATTTGCTTCTCTTCCATCCCCTCAGCCTTTTGCTCACCTGGAGCTGGTGGCTCTGCATGTGCATCTGAAGGTGCTGAATGTCCCTCTCCCAGCTGGCTGTTGTCCCCTCCCTGGCCTCAGCTGTCAGCAGGTACACGCCGAGCCCACGGTGGTGCTTCACTCTGTAGTCCCCTGAGTGCACGGTGTGAGACAGCGTGCTCCACGAGTCTGGCTCCCGGGCTCCCTCCCTGGAAAGGAAGGGTGAGTTAGTGGGCAGGCAAGGAGGGATCCTGCACCTCAGGACAGGCTCTCCTTCACTCTGGACAACCATCTAATCATGGGAGTGGGTGGAGCACAGCACCAGCTCCAGGGCCGGACACACACACACTCCTCAGTCTTGAAAATAATGTGATTTAGCCGTAATGCCAGCCACAAGCTTTATTTCACAAGATCCTTCTCAAGTACAGATCAGTGGTTTTTACCCCAGACTATGACAGGCTAGCAGCTAAGGGCAAGACAACTGCATTTTAAATTGAATTTATTACAAGTGAAGATCACCAAAGCAGCTGTCACAGAACAGCAGAGACCTGAAAGGCAGAACAGCAAAGGGATACGTTGGAAGGAATAAAAACTATCACGGTCCAGCTTCTACACCAAAGCCAGCACACTGCTCACAAACACCCAACAGCCATCAAATTGCATCATTTTTTTCACTCCTGAAATGAACTGAACTTGCCCTGTGAAACCTCCACTGTGCAAGATGTTCTCGGTCTTGTGAGACAGTTGTTTTTCTGCAGCACTATCAAGGGCTTCCTTTTTACCAATCCAAAGGAAAAAAGGAAAGGAATCCAAAGGAAAGGAAAAAAGATGCTGTAGATCAGAATGAAAAATAACTTAGTAGGTAAATGTAGTCAACAGAAATTTTTATTCAGGCCTCTCTTTTTGAACATCAAACCCTGATTTTGTACCACTCAAAGCAGTAATTTCTCAGGTCTCACCAAGCTGCACAGCAGCTACACTGGCCCAATGAGGTGGTGAGCAAACACTGAGGTGTTCAACAACTTCAGGTTCACAGATTTCATTTTGAATCAGAACTGATTCAGGAAACGCAAAATCTGTTTTGATCATCCCAGACAGAGCAGCCTCTGCACCACCAAGCCCTGCATCCCCTAGGAAAGAAAAGGAGCCAAACCCCAGGAATGTTACACAAAAAGGGGATGACATTGACCTGCTCAGGGGTGCAAGAAAAGGGAATTTCCCTGTCTTCCTTCTACCAGGAATGCATCTACTGACACACAGCCCCACCTATGAGCTGGGCTGGGGATTGGACTAGATGACCTTGAAATGTCCCTTCCAACTCCATGATTCAATGATGTCCCCTCCCTGTTGCACAGACTAACCATTTTCAGATCTCCCTGTGCTGCCCTGCTATGCAATTCCTTGGAAGGGGGAGAGCTGTGATTGTTTTTAAATAATTAGGAACTCAAGAAGGTACATAAACACAAGTGCATGCCATCAACCAGGTAAAACTCCACATAATTTTCAGAATCTTTGCTGAGAGGTCTTGCTTTAAAATTCTCAAACCTTTCTTATGGGCAAGTGTCCGCAGCAAGCCACAGGGCTATCTCTGGGAAGCCAAACAATCTAGAAAGCGAAGTCATAATGAGCAAACACCATCCATGATCAGCAGTAGGAATGGGCAAAGCAGGGTTGGGAAATGGTCAAATGGTTCATCAGAGGCAGAGAAACCTGTGCAAGCAATGGTGATGACAATGGCTGCCCCTGCTCTGCCCCAACACAGTCACCCACCCAATTTTGAGACTCGTTTTGGGTTAAATCTGAAAAGAAATTCAGACAAAGCAATACTATGGCTTCCACCATTCACCACCATTTATCTCAGTCATGACTTCAGCAGAATTACACTTGATTTAAGCAGAATCAATATTTCCACAGAGAAATATAAGGAAGCATCCAGTTTCTGGTGGTGATTGGTATAAATCCACAGCGGCACTGAAGTCAACTTAGCCATTACAAGTGACTAAAGAAATGACCTTCCTTTATCAAGGAAACACAGACATTTCTGTCTGCAGTATTTTTCTCTTCAGCTGTCATGTATGAGAAACCACTGTACTAGGAGCCACTCTCAGAGTACAATGAGGCAGTCAGCACAAAGCCCACAGCCACCCACTCCTGGGGACAACAGCAGCCGGATTAAAGAACTGCGTGCGATGACGCTGCGCCGCTTTCTCAGCAGCTTCAAGGACCCTCACAGGCATCTCCAAATCAGCACCCACAAAGCTGCCTGCATGACTCGTTGAGCCTCAAAAGGCCCTCAGCAACTTCAAAAGGCTCAGTCTGGAGCAAGATGACAGGCAGAGTCCCCAGCAACACCGTGAGTGTGTCCACCCCTCCAGCAATCTGCAACCTTCACACGGCCCAGATGGATCAAACAGCCACTTTTGCTTACAAAGAGAGCAGTTTCTTTTCTCATTCCAGCTGCCAGTCTGCGCTACACTTTATGAAAAGCTTTAAACTCTTTGAGAAAGCAAGAAGTTGTTCACATCCAAGTACAAACTCCAAGCTCTCACTTTTAGTAGCAGTCACCTTCATTACACAAAATTAAGCAGTGAAATAGCAAATGGTTTAATCTATTGCCTCCTTCAAGCCATCCCTTTCATACTCTGTTCCATTCCAGCACTAATGGTCTGAAGCAGAGAATAAATGAAGATTAACTCATTCTCCCACCACTGTTCTTGTTCAGGCAATCACCTCCCAAGGCCATTTGAGAAGACACTCCTGCTCATTTGCCCTCATACACTGAGCTTCACTGTTCGTGCCTTTCCTGCATGTCTCACTGCAAGTCCTGGGTTTTACTGAGAGATGATAAAAACACACTTTCTTCCAGGAAAAAAGCTTTGCTGTTACGCATTTTGGACTTCCTGGCTGTGAAAGATGCTTATTTTGTCCAGACTTGGAATTTTTGTAATGGTTGTATAAGAGTGCATATCCAAGCTACTCTACTAGAAGATAAAAACAGATATGCAAATACTTACTGAAGATTTATTAGCAAAAATACGTATAAAAACTCCAGCCTTAAAGAAGTTTGAAAATCTGATTTTGTTCAGCACAAAAATCCAGTTTGCTGTGCTTTGCCAGAAACAACGGAAATCTGTCTTCTTATGAGATTTAACCACCCTTGGTCAAATCTTTCTCATCTTCCCTTTTCAACAGTTTCCCATCAAAATACGTAACAGATATCAGCAAACTGAACATTTTGTAAGAAACATTTCTGAGCTCAACTTTCACAGAATTAAGTATCTTAGTTAAAAAAGCAAGTACTGCATGAGAGGGCTGGTAGTGTTCACTAGCTCTGCATAACCATGCCACAGCACACTGGAAAAGCCTGGAAGAAGTCTTCCAGCTCTGGTCAGTCTTCTGTCCTATGAAGGTAAATCCAAAAGGGAAATTTTTGGCTGAAATGAAGAACAGACTTACCAGCCTGCCCTTAATCTGCAGAAAGGTGGCTTAAAGAAGGATGACAACTTCAAAGAAAGAAAGAGAAGAAGAAAAAATACTTCAAAATATTCTGAGGCCATGTCCTGCTCCATCTGGGAGCTGGAGAGATTGCTGAAACTACAGGATCACCTCCTGCCCATCTGGCATGTAAGACAAGATGATAAGATAATAGAATCACAGAATGGTTTGGGTTGGAAGGGACCTTAAAGACCATCTTGCTCCAACATGGACAGGGACACCTTCTGCTACACCAGGCTGCTCCAAGCCCGATCCAAGCTGGGAAGAGACAGTAAGTAAGAAGTGGTTTTTATTTAAACCTCCCAGCACTGCTCAAGTAGACTGGGGTCGCTTTTCAAGGCAGAGCTACACTGTACTTGTGTGCTGAATCTCTCCTTATCTGGAAGGGGAGCAGAGAGTGGGCAGCAGAAAAAGGAAAGCCCACACCGCATGGCTCCTGGCTTCCGGCAGATATGGGCGAGAGATTTTCAAGAAGAGGGAAGATAAGTGAGAAAAGGAGAACAAAAAAAAAACCAAAAAACCAACAAACTGCCACCTGATCAAAAGCCCTCAGAAGCTGCAGCAACTGCTCAGTAACAAGGGTCTGCAATTTGAGGTGCCAGGCATGTTTTCCAGCACCAAGAGACAAGGTTGGAGCTGGAGGGGAAAAGAAGAGGAGGGAGGAAGAGATCAGAACACAAATGAAAAAGCCTCAGTGAGTTAAGCAAAACTTCATGTTAGGAAGATTTATCCCACACTTTCACAAAGGGGTGAGGAAGGTAGTGTGGGAACTCAAGGTGTTATTTCCTGAGGATGTCCCCTCCAGATTTCTGAGCTGAAACAGAACAAGCTCAGTAGCATTGGCAGCTCTTAGGATCTTACTGCAAGCCTGACAACAGCTCTGGGTTTATTCTGAAAGCACCAGCCCCTAGATCCACGTGGCAAAGAAAAAACAAAAAAAAAAAAAGGAAAAATCAATTTTAAAAAAATTAAACAAAGCCCTTACAATTATGGCTTCATGAAAAGCTAGGAAAAGGCCAGAATTTAGATGCTCTTATCAGTAAGGTAAATAAAAGCATAACTAAATTGAATTCTAATCTTACATTGTTTTTATTACTATTATTATGGTATCACAGTGAAAATACCAGATCAGACAGACTGTGATATGGGATAAACAAAGAATGGTGCCTACAGGGACAGGATTGGTGGTGATTGTGCAACATACCCACAGCACAGGCAATTTAAATCAAGCCAACAATCCCTCCTGGGAAAACCCAGCACCCACACTCAATGCAGTCACCAGCATTTAAACCAATCTGAGAAATCTGACCTAACAGAGCTGCAGTTTGGTTATTTGCAGAAGAGTTGGGGTAATGAAGGCTTTGTATTTGTATTATCAACTTTGCACCCACAATTTTCAGTGATATACAAAACACTAATGCACACAAACACTTTCTTGCTCCTCCTCGTTTTCATAACCATTCATATGCATTGTATATGAGAACCAGAAAACACATGCAACCAGCATGTGCTAGAATGGGTTAAAATAAATCAACTCTTTTCAGATTTGAAAGAGATTTAATAAACACAGAATTCATACTTCAGGTGTTTCCAAGTGTTCCAAATGCTCCAGGAAAGTAGAAAAAAAGTATGTTTCTCATATAAGAAAAACCTACATACTGCTCACTAATTTGAATAATTTTGATGTTGCAAGAAAGAGTTGAAATTTCATCTGATTTAGAAATAATGACTAACCCCTTACAGTGCCTTGCACAAATATGAACTGCAGTTGTGGATTCTGACACCAAAATGAATTTAGGATTGCATAACCTGGCCTTCAATATCAGATTAAATGCTTAATAACTGGATTCAAAATATGTAATGCTAACTTCTCACTGATTGACACA
The DNA here is from genome assembly GCA_013399455.1 of Anthoscopus minutus. Taxonomy (NCBI): domain Eukaryota; kingdom Metazoa; phylum Chordata; class Aves; order Passeriformes; family Paridae; genus Anthoscopus; species Anthoscopus minutus. Next base: position 409,339 of record VWYI01044261.1, read on the forward strand.
CTATACAGCAGTAAATCAGAGAGAAAAGCTGACTTGGTCCTTCAACATTTGTTTGCAGTTGCACATATGCTAAGGGAGCATGTCCAATATTTCAAATACAATGGGTCTGTACTTCTAAATCCAAGCATTTCTTAGGCCCCAGTGTCAATTACACATTAAAAAAAACATATAAAAATACAGCTACAAACTCTTATCAACTATATTTGCCAAAAATGGCAATCTTCATTCTGTAAGAGTAACTGTTATTACATGTATTTTCCATTTGGTTTATTTTCAGAGTACTATGTAACAAGAACGATGCCCTGCTCAGGATGTGGAGCTGCAGATCCAACCTAGAACACAATATCCACCTGGAGGCTCATCAGTAAACAAAGGGAATTTAAGGTGAATGTATGAAATGCACTCAAGAGTGAAATCAGATGCCAATAGTTGCATTTTAAATTTAAAAAGCACCATCATGGAGAATACTTCAGGAAAAATAGTTTACAGCTAAAAACAGGATCTCAGATCAGGACAAGTGATACTGGAAGAAGAGGTGTCCCTGCAGAACATGTCCACATGCTACAGGTGAGTGTGGTCACTGCCTCTGCAACCCCAAGAAGCAGCCATGCCTTTGACTGCCTCTGACACTGCAGCTTACAAAGACTTCTTCTACAATCATCTGCTCAAACTCTAACCTCTACCATGAATGTCACTGCTTGGAGCAAATCTGTTCCAGAGACTAAATACGAGCATCTGAACTGGGTATCCAGCTAGCCCATGCCTGAGGCCAAAAACCCAGCAATTCTGGGAAACCACTTATCTGCATTTTCTAAATTTATCCTGAAACAGAGCTGGTCTCTCATAATCACTTACCAACCACACAAGACTGTCCAGAACTTATGGCTCCTATAATTTTTGGGAACAATTCCAGATCAGGATTGCTGGGGAAGGAAAATAATTTCTTCTTATATCTTACCAAATAGTCTCAAATCTCTTCTAAATATCTTCCCTCTCATCCACACAGGTCTGTTTCCATGATGTCCCAGGACTACAATTTCCGAGTAGGAATAAAACAAACATTACAAAGCTGTTTCTATCACATGGAGTAAGCCTTCTCTCTCTTCTGTATTCAGAGGTGGTTACATACAAAACAAAGGAGAGGAGGAAGCCAAAGAATGTGGGAACACAGGAGGAAATCGGTAAAAGTTGGAGCATGATGTGGGGTGAGTAGGTGGAAAAGAGAAACACAAACTCTTCCTGCTCCATCACCTTTACACCTGGTGGCCCAAACCTCCCACTCCCAGTCTGCTCCTCTTCTGTGGCCAGAAGAAACCCACAGCACCTCAGCATCTTTCTAATCGTGATGTTAAAGCTATTAAATGATGGTGTTTCAACTGGAAATCCTACAGCCACAAAACTAGACCCTGTAGACCACTGGCCCTCACACACTGCTCCAGACATATTACTGTCTGTAGCTAAACAGCATCTCCTTAACACACACACTTCTCTGAGTTCTCTTTCAGTGCCCTTCTAACACTTTTTAATCCCTCTGAACACATTAATCTTGTGCCATCACTTGTAGATACAAAGTCAACTGTTCTGCTACATCACAGCAAGCCATACCTCAAATCCAGCTCTCCAAATTGCAATCAAATGGATTTGTTGCTTGGTTTGGAGTGGAAGAACAGATGGAGAAACATCAGCATTAATTCAATAAACCTTATAGCCTCTGATTCTGCTTAGCCAGAAATAAAATGTATGCATACCATGTGAATGATTTTAAGATCATGCTTAAACACCCTGCTGAATATAAACTGAGTATTTCTGAAATTAAGCATTTGCTTAAAGGGCCTGCTAAACTGGGGTGCAAAAAAAAAAGAAAAAAAGAAAAAAAAAAAGGACGTACATGGCAAATCCTCTTGCAGCTCTGGCTCCGAAAAGCAGAAAAGTGTATGTAGCTATAAAAGTAAAGTCACTGATAAAGCATCCTTATTTGAGAGGCACCACAGAGATTACAGTCCAGACTTCACCAATTACTTATGTAAAATCAGAACAACAGCAAGTGATAATCATGGATTGAAAAACATTCACAAAATCCTTCTGCTACCAGCGAGACCTCATGTGTGTTAATTAAATCATTTTAATTTTGGAAATACAGACTTGTACTAATTTACTGTTTCACAGACTGAGTCTCCTGATTGTTACCAGGAAATCTGAAGGAAAGAGCAATCCCATAGCTGTGCAGAAACACTTTAGAGCAAAAAGCAGAGAAACCAGCAAAAGTAAAGAAAGTTTACAGTAAAAGACTCAGAGACTGTTGCAACTCTTTGCAGGGATTAGAAAAATACAATTTTAATTTTTTTAAAATGGGCTTTATTTTTTGCTCACTTCCCTTTTTCAGAGGACATAAATCACTCTCAGCTGTGAAGGAACTACAAGCATTTGGCTTTGCTGGAGAAAGAAATGTTACTAGACAGAAATAAAATCAGCAACCAGAGCAGTGTTTGTACATTTTACAAAACAGCACTTCCAACCTCTCTGCAATCCTGCACACTCCCAGGATCTTGAAGCCATTTTCCCCACTGCTGTAAGAGCCCTGCAGAACATGGAGCTGGCAGGGGATTGTGTTACTGCCCTGACTGCACTGGGAAACAGCAACTCCTGCACTCTGCAGCTGTTCAGTTCCTCCTGCAGTTCCACCAGCCTGTTTAGTGACTGTGCTGCCCCTCCAGAGCCAGCAGCCTGCAGTCAGCATCACCCACCTCCAACGTGGGGAGAAACAGGCTTCAAGCACAGACCCTTCACTCTGGAATTAGTGAATTCTCTGAAACTCAAAGAAGGCTTTGCAAACTGTGCCATTTCCAAAGTTATCTTTACATATTTTTTTTTTTTTTAAATTTTTTTTCACCTATAAAACTACTGCCCTTTTGCACTATCCTATTTCATTTGCACTGCAGGACACTGTTTTACTGTGCAGTTTTCATCTTGGAGATAAAACAAGTCCCCTCAGGAATGATACACAACTGATGAATGTTTATTGATGATGAATATTTATTTGCATACATCAATATTTATGAATGAATGCTGTTACTGGCCCTTGATCCCTGGTGACCTACACAAGCTCTGTGACAGCTCCTTGTTTGGGTCCCAAAAGAACTAGCCCATACACCTTTCCTGTCTGAGGTTGAAAAGCCAGTGCACACCCCAGAATGGAATACTTCCTGGGATGGAAAACTTATATAGGAAGCATCTTTTATTTTTCCTACATGAAATACTGCAAAAGCTGAGAAGGGAAAGTTCATCAGATAAACAGAAATTCAAAATGTCACCAGTGAAATTAGTTTTTGAGAAAAATATTTACACTGCAGCTGAATCAAGCTACTTTGTAGACAAACCAAGGCAAAACTACAACAACTGAGAAGGTTTTATGTCTGCTCTTTAATGATTGTATCCTAATTATGTCAAAATTTCACCCCTTCCCAATGCTGGCTGGGAGAATCGTTGTAAAATGCAGGATCCTGCAAATTAGCAAGCAAGAGAACAATAAATTTCCCCCAAGGATAAAGCATCACAAAACACGCTGCATTCATTTATTTGGCATAGTTCAGTTTAATTACTTGTAAAAATAATGACTTCTTTGTAGGGGCCCTCACTCACATGTGTTGCTGCTCTGTGTTTTGCTGAGTGGGATGAGCTGTGTGCCAAATTTGTGTGCATGGATTATACAGTGTGAGCATAAGCAGAGTGCAGAAAGGAGGTTACACAGTGTCCTTTGTGTTCTGACAGCACATAAATGACACTTGCTCTCTTCAAGAAATTTTCTGTGTTTTGAAGCTCACTATTTCTCTTCCCAATAGGAATTTTCAAGTTTTTATCTCATCTTATTGCAGAAAATGCTCGGCATAATAAAAAAAATCACTGCTGAGGAATCAGGATGGACCCATTTTGTCACCATCACTCTCCTGTGGGGAAGGGCTGTGGCCATCCCCACGTCACTGCTCCAGGCACTCCCTAAGTCATACCACGATGATCCACCACCAGTCCACCCACTGAGATAGGGAACCAGGATTTCCAGCATCCACTGATTTCTGTTTGTAGGGCTTCATGGGAATAGAAGAATTTTCAGAGTCAGGGGACCTGTGGCATGGCGGTCAGATATTTATACATTGTATTTTCACCCTGCAGTCCAAGAAGAAAACAAATCACAAAGAACCGTTTAAGGATATACCAAGAACAGGAATTGGGACCTTGATGGCAACACTTCTGCAGTTGTTTGTGTCTTATTTTCAAAGACAAACTGCAAAGGTCATCAGAGAAATTCCATGGATTGGGCCAGCAGCATTCCTTAAAGCCAATGGTACAAGACAATGTCAGGGAATCCCAGACTTCTTTTCATTCCACTGAGTGAGAACTGCCATTCCAAAACCAGAGCCAGTTGTGAAATACTTCACCAATTACATAAATAGCTGTTGTAATAGTTTTGTTTACTTCCCATTTTTATTTAAATTACCAGCTCTACTCACATTTGGGTTGCTATGTTTTCTGTGAGCTCTATAATCAAGTTTTGGCCAGCTTGAGCTTCCTGACAGAATGTAAAGCCTGTTAATGTGGTTAGTCTCACCTTGGAGAACCTTGCTGCAGATACAGGATGAATTTGCACAACCCATTTTTACAATATAGCCTGTGAGACAGCTGTGTTTTCACTGCTGACCTTAATGGAGAAAAATGTAATGCTGCCATCCTCTCTGTATTAATGCCGGCAACGATGGCAGAAGGTATTTGGGTATAGGTCGCATCCCACACTGCAACTTCTCCTTCACTCACTTTGCACGTGGCTGCCTGAATTTAAGGATAAAACTTAAATGCAATCACTCCAGCAATACAGACTGCATTTTCTGCACCCCAACACTGCACCAAACAACTATAGAAAGCAGAATAATTTACAGCTCATAACAGGGAATGTTGCTTGATAATGTGGACAACACAGCAGACTCCTGAACATGACATTGGGTCACTCAACATAAACTCCAAGTATCTGAGAAGTCAATTCAGAAACACAAAGTTTGTAACAAAGCTTAAGAGAACCAGGCATCAGAATAACACACATGGAGACTAAATCTTTTCTCCTATACAAACAGCCCCCTCGAGATTTTTTTAAGCTCTTTATTAGCCTCAGCTATTAAAGCTGGGTCTCCAAACATTTGCTGCTCAAAATCAACTTGCCATCTTCTAAAGGATTCATTGTAAAGGAATAAATGCTCATGCCACTACTTACTTGCTATGTGTTGTAAGACCTGGCTGTTTCCCAAGACCATTTAAAAGAGATCTGTTTCTGTTAAATATTCTGTTCTCCTTTAAATATTTGCATTAATTCTTACCTTGTTTTTTTTAAACCTACACTGGTAAAATAAATGCCTATTCTTTACAAAATGCTACCTTACTTCAATATAATGATTACTATTTCATTTAACAAAAAAACACTCTCTCTCTCTAATAAATAAGAACACAAGAGTCCACCACCACAGTGCCTAGCTCCTGTCTTTTGGGCAGTTGTGCTTGCTTGAAGGAAAGCTTTTTCATTTGTATTTGCATAAAATTCATCTTAATTAGTCAATATTACAGTGACTCACTTTGGACTTTACAAGACAGCTGGATGCAGAATACTGAGCAACAAGAAAACTCCCTGAAAAAAAAACATTATTGCACTTCCCCTAAACCCTCAGGACTGCTCCCATTGCTGCTAGCAAGAACGGTAAAAGCAAAATTATACCAAAATTGCCTTTTAGGACAGAGTACAGCACTCAGACACCATCGAGTGATAATGTACAGCAAAGCCAAGCATGGTAGAGGACAGAAAACCAGCAGAGGAAACCACTAAATCATCCTTACTCTGTCAAAAGTTGATGCAGCTTCTGGTAGCCTCTCTCCAAGGCCAAGCTCACAGGCGTTGCCCCTTCGTTGTTGTGGATGCTGAGAGCTCCTCTTCCACCCGGCTGCTGGAGCAGAAACCACGTCAGCCGCAGCAGGCCCAGCCTCACCGCAAAATGCATCAGAGTTTCCCGAGGGATGTTCTCTGGGAAGGGAGACAAGGGAAGAAAAGAAATGAGTATCTGTAGGCTTGTGGGTTAGGGGAATGTCGTACACCAACATCCCAGCCCCACCACACAGCGGCTGGCATGGAGCTGACAGCCCAAAGGAACCTGCAGCCCCTGGGAAAACAGCCTGGGTGCCAATATCAAGGAGACACCAGTCTTAAAGTGAGGGACGTGCTTCAGTGGGACTGGAAGTGCTCAGCACCTCTCATGCTGAGATTGACCACAGAAGTCAATGTGAAAACTCCACCATTTCCTGAACAGCCACAGCCACCACCAAGCTACAGCACACCCAAACAGAAGCGTGGTCAGGTGGGTTTTCCTGGATGTCTAAACCTTCTCCTCACAACCAGGACCAGGTTTTAGGGACAGGCGGATTTTGTTATCTAACAAGATGCTGATTTATCCCAAGGCATGAAGGAAAAAAAAATACCTTTGATGCACATATCCAAAGCAGTTATAAAAGAGAACTGTTTAAAAACTCATATAGAAAAAACAAACAAGCAAACAAATAAACAAAAAACCAAACAAACCAACCAAACAAACCACAAGGGTTTTCTTTCCTGGTTTGATTATGCCTCAGACCAGCTTTTCTCAGTTTAATACAGCAGCTCTGTCATTCTGAGTAGCAGCATTTATAAGCTACCAATCTCCACTGCTGCTTTTTGTATTTAATAACTGTGACCTTCTAATTTGGTAGAAGTCACTCTTGAGCCTGAGCTTTCATCTCAGAAAAATATCCCTCTGCTCCAAAAGCTGCAGCCCTAGAATGATGCTCTGAAAAGCTTTAACCAGGAATGAGCTCCAGATGCACTGCTGAAATCCAGCAGTTGCAGATCAAAGCTTGTTATTTCTGTATGAAAGGCAAAAGCATTTGAGTTAAAGAAACTGCAAGAAACAAAAATTTGTTCTTTTAATTAACAAAGGATTTCAGTATTGACTGACAGCAACAACAACAAAAAAGCACCAACTGTGTCTCAGAAAGCCATGCCAATGAGCAAGCTTGGTACAAACCCTTTAATATCACAGAAATGATTTATTGGGTTATTAATTTGGGTGGCAGCCAAACCTATACAACAGGTTTTAAAATGCCTGCACATAATGGCTTTAGGACTTAATTTTGTATTTTTTTCTTTGAGAAGTGTGCCCCAAGAGAAATCACTTCTTCAAAGTGCTGCTGTTTTTCTTGCTTATTTACTTACTTTTGGGACATCATTAAGACCTTTGGTGAAAAACAAAACAAAGCAAAACCAGGCAGTTGTCCCCTGCCTCATACACAATTTTTCACTACTTTCTGTATCAAAGTCTGAAGAACTAATCTGTATGCAAGAACCAAAGGCTTTCTGGCACCATTTCTCTTCTGAATGACTCCAAACTAGGTCTCTGGGCTACAAACCAAGTCTTCCCCCTAACCTCCTCTTGATTACCGTAAAGCAAAACCAAGCTGCCCTGAATACACAAGAGTGTCTGAATGGAGGTTCCAGCTGATCAGAGAAAAGGGAATGGCTGAGCTCTCCCAGAGACAAATTCTCAGCCTCTGGCAAATTAATGAGAAGGATTTGGGTATTAAATGTTACAGGGCGTAATGATTTAGAAATAGCAAAGCAGGGAGGTTAATCAATGGTTGCAGCCCTGGATTTAAAGAAAAATGAAAACACAGCATATATAAAGACACAAGTAAAGGGTACTGATGAGGCTGCAAAATGTGCATACAGGTAGGACTTTTCCACAGTAAAAGCAAATGCTGAATGTTTTACTCAAACAACTCATGCATGCACAAAGCTCCCACACTACCTGTACACTGACTGGTGGAGACAGAACAATGAATGTGGTGTAATTCTTCCCACAGAGATGCAGGAAGCACAAAAGCACTTCTGTCAGAGCAAACTACCATCCAAATAAACAATGTGTTGCACTGGTCTGACCATGTTCTGTTCTTGCATGAGATCTCCTGTTATGGCTGCTTTATTGAAAAGAAAATCCTCTTCCTAACTCGAATGGACAGTCTTGCCCCAGAGCTGAGCAGTGTAGACCTGCAAAGCATAAGCACAGAACTCTGGACCAAAATGCTTCCTCCTCCTGCAGCTGAGAGCATTACCAATAGGGAGAAGTATCTCCAGAAGTACTTCTGGAGAAGCATCATCACCAGCTCATGGTTCACCACTAAACACACACTACCAACTGCAAGTTCTGCCAGATGCAGGCAGATATTTCTCTTGTCTCTGAGCCAAATGGGTTCTTCTCTCTGTCTCATATGTCCAAACGTGAAATGGCCCCTCCCAGTTGTCACAATGCCTCCCCAGTTGTCCCAGTCTGCACCTTCCTTCTGAGAACATCTTTCCTGTTCTATTGAAGCAATCTTCTTTATCACTGAATCAGTGGACAGGGTAGTTCCAGAGTTTGGACAGAGGTGTCTGCAAACACAGCTGAAGTGAATGTGGCCCTGCCCTGACGCCTTGGGCAGTGACAGTGTGCACACAGGATCTGCACAAGAAGAGGTGGCGTGCTGCCACCAAAGCATATGAAACACACAGGCTCACTATCCACTTTTGGAAGGCTCTGCCTGACACAGAACCTGGCACAAGGCCACCCTAACAGATGGGCACAGATGATGGCAGCGAAGAGACAAAGTACTGTACATCCACCAACTGCAGGGGCCCCAGGCAATGGCTTTGGAAGGTTCTAGAATGTGCAAAACTTGCATGATGACAGTTAAAGAGGCATGTGCCATCTGTGGGCTGGATTAACTACTAATACATAATGAAAACACATCTATTGGTGTATGGCGTTGCTCAAAACTAGACAAGAGCTGGTCTGCATCAAGTATGGACAATTTCCTGCATGGAGAGGGGAAGAAGACAGACAGATCCCTTCAGACTTCCTACCTTTGGAGGGATGAAGCTTGTCACACAAGATTCTGGAAATCTAGTCAGTGATATTTTGATTTTGTTGTGGTGCAAAATGTCCCACACATGAAAGAATATCAAAAGCTCTAACATGCAAAAGCCAGAGCTCCTTCTCCTACCACATACCGAGCAAGAGCTCCTCGTCTTAAAATGACTGTTGTTGGAATGTCAGCAAGAAGCTTCTAGTAATTAGGAAACTGTGGAAATATAAGACACACAATATTGAAAAGGCCAAGATTGTTTTGTTCCTTTCTCGTTTCCTAGTAATAGGCAAGAGTTGAAACATATGATTATTTCCTCATAATGTCAGGGTACTCTAGTCCAGCTGGCAAAACACAAGACTTTGGATATATTATTTTTATGTATTTTTTTCTGCTGTGATACATGAACAGACAGTTTATCTGTACAACTGAGGAACAAATTTCCACAGAAGACCGTCATATGTACTTTGCTAACAGTAAAGGCTTAAGGCTTAAGGTGCTATTAGCATAAAACAAATAAGCACTGAAGGAAAAAAAAACCTTTGGGTATGACACACCCAAGAACACTAAGCAAAAACTTTCCTTTTAAATCTGACTAAGTAACAACCAAAAAAAAAACCCACAAAACAAAACCCAAAAAACTTCTCTTCCTTTTTAAAAATTACCGTCCAGACAGAGTAACCTATGCCTAATGCTCAGTTTATCCTCCATGCCCTGAGACATCTGATGAGCCAGCCATGGAATGGGGTAGCACTCCTTTATCTTCCTGTGCTCATGACCTTTACTTGGTTCTCACCCAAACTCATGTATACTTAGCAATCTGGAAATCTAGCACCACGTCTGGTCTCAAAATCTTGTTTCTGCTGAAAATGTTCTCACTGCTCAGATCAATCCTTGAGAAAAAAGGGTAAAAAACCCCAGAACCAAGCTGCCACCTCACACTGAGGAAGGCTCCAGCAGACAACTGCCCTGCAGAAAGGTCAAGGCAAAGATGTTGTATTTGGAGTCATGAGCTCAGTTAATAAAAATATGTGTGGATAATTCCTTTCCTAATCTGATAAACAAGACATTTTTCAAAGCACAGCAAAAGATCTCCATGTCCCCATTCCTGCTAATATCAAAGGGAACAAGAACATTCTCATGCCAACGATTTCTCAGCCACAGACTAAACCGTACATCTCAGTCTTGAGTAGCCCACTTCTGATGCTGTCTGAACAAGAATTGCTTTCTGCTTCCCATTTTCCACTGCAGAGGGCACTAAATTTAGATATGGAAAAGACTTTTTACATCTTATCAAGACTGCTGCTGAACAGAGCACTTTGTGCTGTTGGCACTGAACAGATCATGCTGATTTATACCATACTGTCCTTTATCAGAAAGCACAGAAGCTGAGCAGCAGACTGGAAAGGATATGAAATCCAACCAAAAGAACACCTGTAACTATTACATTGAAAGGGTTCCAAGAGAAACCATAACAAGAGTGCAGCAGATGAACAGATTAAAGCTCCATGTCTGAAATACATCATTGGTAGCAAAACTTTAGCATCCTCCCATGGGGAAAAAAAATAGGTACTGAAAGTTTTAAAAAGGTTTTTTAGTTTTATTGTTCAAAATAAGATAGTTTTTTTGTGACTTTCTCTCTTCAGACATTTTCCCTTTGCGCAAAAAACCCCAATTCACTGTCTCTCTTCCCAATGACACTACTGTTGTCCTGTACAGTGAAATCCCACTGGTTTTGTACATGAAGCTATAAAATCCATAATCCTAATACATTCAGACTATTTCAGACCAGGGCAGAGAGTTTCCCACTATACCCACCCCCAACATGGCGAGGTCATGGAGTTTAATTTCCCTAACAGTACTTATCAAAGGACCATGTTTATCCTGGAGCATTTCTGGGAAGCTGTACATATTCAACAGATCAGTAACTGCAATCAGTTAATTGTTCCATCTAATCTGATGGTCTCCTGGTTATCTGCTTGAAAACCTGGCTTACTATCTCACAGCAGTCCTTACACTCCCAGGGGAATTGCTCCATATCACGGTGATCACAGCTCCTGAACATTAACCAGCTCCTGAAGCACCTCCTCACAAAGCTCACACAACCAAAATTCAACCATAGCTCTGGGTTTCACCACTCACTTTTAAATAAAAAACAGAAAGACTGTTTTCTCAAAGGTTTTGTCAGAATATCACTTCCAAGTTGTGTTGAAAGTGATCTGTTTACTAGTGATATAATTAAGCTCTCTAAGCTTTTCATACCTGAGCCTCAGATCCACCCTGATTTTTTTCTCCTTTTCTTTACCCCACTGTAGCATAAATAAGCCATAATCATTACTCATGCCTCAAAATATTCAGTTGTGGTTTGCTAGTTAGCTTATTTTCTCTTCAGTAATTTAAAATAGAACATCACGGTCCTGTATTTACATTGCATACATCCTCAGGATACATATTAAATTTTGTTTTCTAGACATAAAGTGTAACAATCTGTTCCATTTAGATAATTGCATTTAAATGCCACAGAGAACAGTGAACAGCCCCACTTTTGACAGCAGTAACAACTATGTTCTTTAGAAAGTTACAGTGCACTTGTAATTATTAAGACAGACATGATTATATGGCACCTGAAAGAAATGCTGTGTTTGGAATACCACAGTAACAGGACTAATCCTTAATTATAGACATTCTGAAATTGTGGATTCCATACAGATAGGCAAATAACAAAGAGCAAGGCCCACGAACTGCTTGCTGTGGAGGGACTGGCGAAGAGCACAGCTGTGTCTCAGGGACCCTTCCCCAGTCACACACTGTCCTGAGCTGTTCTGCCTCCCAGTTCATGCCACCAAATGGCTGAGTACCCTCTGCCTGGCCCAGCAAGAGAATGGAGCCCAAGGACCATTCCTGCCAGGCATCTGAGGTGCTCCCTTCCCCAGTTCTGGGGCTGGGTCACTTCAGTGACACAGCAGATGAGTTCAACAGCCTCAGGAGATGGAGGTGGGTGAAGCTTTCAGCAGCCCCTCTGCCCTCTGGGGTGACAGCAGTGAACTCTCTGCCCTCTGCTTGAAGCCTGGCTAGGGCTGGGTGCAGGCAAAAGCCTCCACACAAAGCCACCCCCTCCTCAAAATCCAGCCTGGGACTGTGCTCAGTGGTAAATCTTTTACCCAGCCTGAAGAAAGTCATTACTTCCTAACTTTTGCAAAAGTTAGACTCCCACCTCAGGCCTTTGACAAATGGATCTTTAAACGTGTTTGCCAGCAGCAGCCTCCCCTGAGCAGCAGTTCCCCATCGGGCTGTGGCACCCCGGGAGCTCCCGGCTCGCTGCTGCCTTCAGAGGTTTTGCTGAACAGCAGCGTTTTGTTTCCAGCCCACAAGAGCCCATAGAGACGTGCCAGCTCAGAGGCAGCACTAAACATCCTTCAAGAAAGGATCTGACATTTTCTTTTGTTCCCATTTCTATAGTATTTTCTCCTTGGAGAAGGTTATTTGAAGTTATCTGGTGCTGACATTTAGGGAAATGTGAAGCAGGAATTGCAATAGCTGTTCATAGGTAGTGAAGCAGGGCAGGACAGGGTGTCCCACTGCAGGTACTGGCCAGGGTATGCAATCTTTGCAGTGCTCTTCTCTCTCCCACAAACAAATTTAACACACAAGCACCAGTATAAGGGTGCTAGATTTTTAGCGCAAAGGCTTTTCTAATCTAATGCTCAATCATAAGCCAGGGACATCTCTTCCATCTCACTCTGACCAAAAGGATGCATATGCATGCAAATCCTTCCTGTCACAAGCACAAAAATTCCCCCAAATTCCCTGTGTGTAAATATCTCACTGCAAAAAAACTACCAGATAACACTGCCTCTAACAAAAAGGAACGTATTTTATAGCACTAATATTCTTGAATTAGATTTTGATTTAGTGAGATTATATTTATTCACTTCTACCTACACACACCTCACCACAAATGCCAAAACACTCAAGAATTACAGAATTTAGCAGTACAGATTTCCCCCTTCTCACTGTGGATGTCAGAGATGCTCCACAAATCCATCAACATACAGAGCCCTGCATAACCGCAGCTTCCAGGCACACAAGCACATGCTGAGCAAACCAACATAAATCTTATGGCCTGGTTTCCCCAAATCAAAGTCAAAAAGAGAAACTAGATCTCAGCCTTGCAAAACCAGCAACAATTCAGAGTTTGAAAGTTTTTGTTAAGATCACTGTGACCATATTCATATCACTTCAACCAGAAATGACTGCATTATCATAACACTTTTCAAATGAAGAAAGAAACATCAGTGACTTCCACACAGAGGAAAAGATTACGAAGTGTTTATCTCCTTGTAAACATATGACAGCTGCTGAATTTCCATCAAGGAGCCATTTAATATGATCAAATATTTTAATGTCTGCTGACACAGGAATTGTCTCCTTGTACTGAGCATTATAAAAGCAGACAGTAAGCTGGAAAAAAAATAAAGCAAGAAAATCTCCTGTGGAAAACCCTGCTGCAGTGAGCAGAACTGAGCCTGCTGCACGGAGCCACATTCCAGCCCCATGTAAGTGTTTGTGCTGTTGCATCTTATAAAAGATAGCAGATGCCTCACAGCCTCATTCCTGAAGTGAAACTATTTACCAAAATACCCTGAAAATTTACAGCAAGGATTTGTACATACTGGAATTAGTCTCCTGGTCCCACGTGTGTTTCCTTTTACCAACCCTTGTGACAAAATAAGCAGAACTTCAAGGACACAGACACACCACAGCACTTCTGCTTCAGCAGCCACAAGAGACTTTGGGCCAGCCTCAGGGTTTATTTATAAGCTCTCAGTAGCCCTCACTGTTGTGGTTAAGGGTCAAGTTTTCCCACCCTTCCCTTCTTTTATTTGCAAAATTGTCCAGGCTTATTTTGTGGAACTGCGGTGTTGACCCATCCTGTGTGCAACCATGGATGTGATATAAACCCTCAGGGCCAGAGACCTGAGTTCTCCAAGAAAAATCACATGTACTTTTCATGTTACAGTCACTTTGCACCTATGCTAAAAACCATTTACTACAACTGCTAAATTTCTGCCACAAGGATATTTGCAGGAGCATCAGATATCCTCCACAGAGGGTTCTTTCAGAAAATAGCACTATGCTGATACACATGCCATTGTTACACACACAAAGAAACCCTTCCAGGCTATTTGTGAAAATGCTGTCAGCTCATGCTATTTCATATGAAAAGACCAGGAGAAATCATGAGTTACAATTATATATTTTATATATTTTATATATTTTATATATTTTATATATTTTATATATTTTATATATTTTAAGGAGGCTGAATGGCAAGATATGGGATGTGGATGGACATCACATCCCACCTCTGAGCCCGGAGGCCACCACACCCTTTGGAAGGTACATGGCAGCTTCCCAAGGCAGGTAATCCTTTCTCCCAGGCTTTTTACCTCTCTCCCAACCTGCAAATCTCACTGTGCCCCAGAGGTCCTCACCGGTCAGGGACTGGTCTGCTCCCAGCACGTTCCATTCTGCTGGCAGCTTCAGGTGTCGAAATGCCAAGGCCACTTTCTCATCCAAAAAGTCCACGTCTGCTGCAGGTGGCCGTGACCTGTCCAAGAACCGTGTGAAATTCAGCGCCTGCTGGTTGCCAGCACAGGTGGCCAAAAACTGGGCAGCATCGTAGGCTTCGTCCTGGACAAACTGGAAATTCTCTTCTGCCACAACCAGAACGGGGTGACCTTCTCTAGAGGCACAAAGTGCCACCTTCACTGTCTCACAGCAGTCATGGCCTGCAAAACAAAATTCAGACAAATGGTAAAAAGAAAAGAAAAATGGCATGGGCTGAGGAAACACAACTGAGCAATTCCTTTGACACACACACTCTTTGCATCAAATCGAATAAGACCAAGTTATTGAGGGTCACAACTCTAAAATAACGCCGTCTTTGGAATTTTTATGTATCAGAGGTAAGTATTTCTTACAGATTTTAAAAGGAAAATATGTTTAATTCTTCTCAGTTCCAGTATAAGCCAAGAACTATAAGCCACCCAGGCTATTTACATTCAGCAACAAGCAATCTCCAGAGTTTTAAGTAATTTAAGTAAAATATTTTGCTAACGTACGAAAAACCAGGTTATATGGACAAACTTTTCTTTTTCAGCTCTGCAGGACTCCAGTAACTCATCAGAAACAAGAATCTGAGTACTGCAAAGCTACGTACTCCAAATGATGTCACAACACTTGGCTGGCACTGAAAACACTGAAATTTCACCAAAAACAAAGGTCTAATGGCTGATGAGACCATGAAATGCCTGGGCATGCCCTGTGTGCACTCAATGCTGCAACTGCCCCTTGCATTTGGGCTCACACAACAAAACTAAAACCTAAGCTGCTTCTGCTCAATAAAAACGTGGAAATGGCCACTTTCCATATTTACAAAACAAGAGTGTTGGAAGTTTGGTAATTGCATTATTTATTTAGGGCAGGGGAAACAGGAGAAAGTAGGCTCTGGCATGGCAGCAATTTCATTGACTCAGAAACTTGAGGGGAAAAAAAACCCACCAATCTAAACCAAACACCTTTTTGGAATTCTAAAAGGAAAAATATACTATGTGTGCAACACAACCAGAACTTGTAGTTGTCAGACATGCCCCTTCAATAATAAGGTTTGTGTTTCAAGTTCACTGTGTGGCACAGTTTCTTGCTCCAGCCTCAGACTGACGTCATGGCTGTTTTTGCCAGAACAGCATGGACCCTGCACTAATTACTGGAAAAGCTTCTTTTTTGCCCATGACCTCAGCATACTACCACATTCATGAAACCCTGCTTAATTAAATACAAAATGACGATTTATTTTTAAAGGCTTGAAAATTCTATTTAAGCCCCTATTTGCGGTCAGTGGGAAAGTTTCCTTCTTCTGTTGGGGCCTTTTGCTGTTGATTTCCCTGACAAAAGGGAAAATATGTCCCTAATCTTCATGGTCTTTCAGCCAACCTCACAAATCTGTTCTGAGGCTTTTGGCATCTGTACAGATTTTGTCTGCTGAAAGAGGCAATCCTGAAGTTAATTGAAAGGTCAAAACTACTATTAGGACACTGTGGGTAACACCAAAATTGTCAGAGATGAGGCTGTGGCTTCCTAAGGAGAGCAAATGCAGCTGGAAAGGTATCAAAGGCAAGTGGAGAAGGGGGGGAAAACACACACGGATGTTGCTGCAACTGCTCAATACAACCAGGATGCTCTGGAGCTGAAAGGTGAGAAAACTTCTTTCCTCCCAGCTATTAGCAAGACAATGATGTGAAAGCTGAAGGAATGGATTTACTAGTTTTGTTGTTTTGAACAGTGACAGGAAGAACTTCTTCTATTGCCCTTGAAAATACTGCATGTGCATTCTAATACATGACTGCATTAGTACTCAGCTGCTCAGATGAAACTCATTCACAGATTCCACTCATCCTGACAGTAAAAGCCCCAAATGTTCAAGGGAGAAGTGGGAGGGATGATACAACTTTAGGGGAAACTTGCCTTTAAGACCATTTAGAACTCCCCCTACACCTTCTTGCTTTGCTGATCTTCCTACGGACATCAAATACAGAGCAGGTAAGAATATTGTTTCCAGCCTCCAGAAAAGCAGTGATCTCTGTGCACACTGTGAGAGGACTGTGCCAGCCTAAACGAGCTGACTCAAATCCTGCAAGCTGAGCTCTACCTAACGCAGAGCAGTGGAAGATTGCTAGAATGCAGTTTGAAAAGAAGCACTATAAAAGCTTCCTTAATAGCATGAGGACAACTAAACCTTTGATTCAATTTTTAAAAAATATTTTCTGCCTATTCCCATAAGAATCCCATCTGCAGAATAACCTAGAATACGACAACTCTGCCAGCAGACTTTCAGGATTGAAGCAGCAGGCAGGAATGGCTCATGAGCAGCTACAGAGAAACCATTTGGGACAGTCACTTGTCACACTGCCAAACAACTCTGCTGTGGGACAGCAAAGGCTCCTCCATCGAGACAACAACTGCAGAAACCATCATCAAGACATGTGGTCTTCTTAAAGCACCACACTTTGGATGTACACAAAGTTCCCTCTGGCGAAGCATGTGTTACACACCAGCTGCAAAATGTAACACAAGGGAAGGTGATAAAAAGATCATGTCCTGACCTGTGGCAACAAGGATTCTACTGAAACTTCCCCCAAATATTGAAAGAAAATGACAGACCTGACAATCCTTTTTTATCTAAAAGGATTAAAAAAGCATCGTGCAAAATCCTAGGGAACGTTTTTCAGAAGGGCAACCGCTTGCAGTGCTTTGACGTTCTGCTTCCTCACAACTGAGAAGATGTCAGACATGGGAGTAAGAACATGGGACAGGTTCTGACTTTTGGCAAGCAGTTCAAATGAAAGGGGAGCCAATATGTAGCAAGAGCACACAATACTAGAAAGATTGCTCAAGAAGTCTCTACCCCCGTGCTTTGAAATGGCGACAGGAACAATATAAGTAAACACATCCCCAGTACAGGACCCTTCTGAAGGGACCATCAGTAGGGCAACACTTCTCACCACATCAAAGATCCAATGGCCTGGACTAATATCTGAACTTTACAGCCCTTGTCCCAAAGCATTTCCAGAAGGGAGCTGAGCTTTCTGGCACTCTCAGGAGGTAAGTGGTTATCACTGCAAAACCAAATCTGTTTTCACGAAGTTATGTAACTCATCCACAATCACCCAGAGCTCCAGGCAGTGCCAGAAGCTCCTGTGCCTCACCTTTCTGCTCCCTCTGGCAGACACAGCAGGGCTTTCTTCTATCATGGGTTAAGCACCAAGTTAGGCACTTATCAAGCATCAGGGTGGTTCCATCACCTGTATCCATCCCCTATGGACTGCTGTAACCCTCTCATACATCCACGTAGATGTATGACCAGAAAAAGGTCTGACAGTGAAAAGGGAAAAAGAAAATACTCTGGGTGTTTCAGTGGGCTGATTTTGGTGTTTTGGTGGAAGGGAGTTAATTTTCTTTGCAGTAGCTAGTGTGGGGCTGCTTTGGATTTATGGTGGAAAGAGTTTTGATAATCCAGGCATATTTTTCTTCTTGCTGAGCATTACTTAGACAGACCCAAGGCCTCTTCTTCTTCTCACCCACCCCACCAGTGAGTAGGATTGGGGCACAAGGAGCTGGGAGGGGACACAAGCAGGACAGCTGACCCCCAGTGACCTAAGGGATATCCCAGACCATATGGAGTCATGGCCAGTGTATAGAGCTGGGGAAAGAACGAGATCTCCATTACATATGAGGGAGCCCTGCTGCCCTGAGGATGACTGAACACCTGCA
The DNA here is from genome assembly GCA_013399455.1 of Anthoscopus minutus. Classification (NCBI taxonomy): domain Eukaryota; kingdom Metazoa; phylum Chordata; class Aves; order Passeriformes; family Paridae; genus Anthoscopus; species Anthoscopus minutus. The sequence continues at coordinate 427,633 of VWYI01044261.1, forward strand.
TGCCCATGGAAACCAGTGACCTAATCCCTTGTTCTGCTTTGTTTGCATGTGCCTTTTGTTTTATCTGTTAACCTGGCTTTATCTCAACTCTCAGGTGCTCTCCCCCTTTTGCTCTTCCAATTCTCTCCCCATGGCACAAGAGGCAGCTGTGTGGGGCTTAGTTGCTGGCTGGGGTTAAACCATGACAGTCAGAGAGCTATGAGCCTATTTACAAATGTTTGCATTTCCATAGGCTGAAAACACATGTAACTGTGTAATAATATTATGTAATAAATCATACAGATGAGAGCACCTCAGAGAAGGAATGAGAAATCTCCATGCTTTACAATGCCACCTCAGACTGCATGGCTACACTTCCCTTCATTTTTTTTTTTTTTGCCACAGTATCAAATGTGGTCATTTGTACGCTGTCTTGACTGTGATAAAAATCAAATAATCCATCCCTTAACTCCAGCAACATTGCTTTTTATCCCCTTTCTCCTTTTGCTCCTCAGTTGCTTTAAATCTAGCTTGGAAACAACTCTTGACTTGGAGCTGTTTTGAGAAATACCAGCATATTGCTGGAAAACATAGAAATAAACTATTTCTGTCTATGCAGGGAAGGGTACAGCAACTAATTTTGCTGCTATAAAGTGAATTCCTCATCTACACATCAAACCATGCTTTAAAAATCATTTTAAATGAGACAACAGCTCTTGAACTGAAGAATTCCTTAATGGGAATGAACAGGGACACTTAATGAAGCTTGTTGTGGGGAAAATACACGAATGACAAATGAAGACATGGTGCTCTGGTCTGCCTGCTCATATCCCTGAAGAGATGAGATCTATCAACATGATAGCATTGCTTTCTCTACATGGTACTGATGCAGATCAATGAGCATGAGAGCAGGGGGAGATTTCTCAGCTGCAAGGCAATAGCAAGTAAGTTAATGTACAGCTTAGATCTGTCCATCTGATTGCTACCTGTGCCTGTGATCTGGGGTACAATTAAAAGGGCATCAGCTGAATACTTCAGACTTTTTCTTGTTTAACAAGGCCTATATGGAGACAAAACACCCCTAAACAGAGCTTTATTAAAAGATGATTTCATTTCCTACTCCTCCAAAAGTGGAAATCCTGTCCAAACCTCCTATTTTCAGAGTTCACATTGGAGCTATCAAACAATGGGCCCCCAGTCTGGGCAGCTATTTAAAGCCCTGCTGGAAGTACATGTTTGGGTTTGCTTGGTAGGTGACTAAAGACTAATTGCATCCTCCAAGTCACCATGGTGGAGCTGGGTTGAAAGAAGTCTTGCAGAGAGATTTAAGGACAGGAAAACCAGACAACAAATGTTGTGAACCTAGTGAAGGATCTCAGATTTGCATCCAAGATGCATCCAAGAGATGTTGCAATCTGATAGCTTATGGCAAAGGAAGCCAAGAGATCTCCTGTGACCATACAAAAAGTGCTGCTTTTCTGCTTCAGAAATCCTGAGTTCTGGTTCTGAAAATCAGAGCCTGTCTTTGAAGTGCATTTGTGAAATGAACAGTCACTGTATTCAGTCCTGCAACACAGGAAGCCTTATGAAATACACAGGCACAGCACCAGTGCCTTTGCTTTTTCTCCCAAACCTTTCACTGGAAAGGTGAAAGAGAGATTGAAGAATGGGTAAAGATTTTTTTAAAGGCCTTTACACACTGCAGATGCCCTAAAAGCCTAGAGAAGTGTAAGACCCCACACATTTTATCTTAAATAATTTCAACACAGATTCAATCACTTTTTCCTGTGACTGATGTCATCTAGTACTGGCATAACTTCCTTTTAATTACACTGCCTCAAGCAATTAAATACACCGAAGAGGATGAATTACAAAAAGCCTTCTTGGCTATGATGTTTTAGTCTATTTTTAAGGTTTTTTTTGTTTCATAATTAAGAGTATTTTCAAATCCACAACTGGTATTGCCAAGTGGCCATTTGTTATGCAACTTGTTTATCCTTCTGGTCTACCAGTACAAAGATTGCAATTCATGAAATACAGCTTTTCTATGAAGAGTTGTTTCTTAGGGGAAAACACAGTCTGTGGTAGAAGTGAATAAAGCATGACCATATGTAAAGGATTTCACAGTAGAAGAAAAGTTTGAAATGAAGATATTTCCAAGCTAACTGAAACCAGTTTTTTTTTCTATCCTTTTAACTAGCAGAAAGAAAGGAGGAAAAAACCCCTGAAAACCAAAAAAAACCCCAAAAAACAACTCTGAGAGCTATTAAATTAAGACCAAGTTAAAGACTGAAACTGCTTCTCTGCCTTAGCCTCCATCCTTAAGGATGGAGAGAAAGCTCAGAGTGAGTCAACGGGAATGTGTCAGCCCTGTGGAAGCTGCCAGCAGACAGAAAGGCTCTCAGGTCCTTCCTTTTTCTACTTCTGGTTCTGATTCTCCTCCCCTTTGAAACCTACACAAGAACTCTGCATCTTTTGAGTTCAACAAACATGGGAAAAGTGATTTTGGTATTACGGAGCAATAGAACACATTGCAAGAGTACTCACCAAGGCAATTACATCTCACCAAATTTACTTCTTTTGGTGACCTGGCTCACAGACAGGGTGTTTCTTACCCTTCACTTATTTGATCAGGAGCTGCTGCAGCTCTGGATTTCTGGACTGTCTCTCTCTGTTTGAAATTTCATTTCAAATTTCCGCTGTATCTCCTACACTTTCCAGACCACCAGACATTAAATGCAACGCAAACTAAATGTCTAATCATACAACTGCCATGGCAATAGCATGCAAACTTTTGCAATAAATGCATCACACAAATCCTCCTGCATCACATCAGCTCATCAGCTCCTACATGAAAATTTCCCCAGATCTCCCCAAGAGCTCAGAGGCCCCACTGGCCACAGCAAGCTGTGGTTGGGACTTTTGACTTGTGTGGACAGTGATGAGGTCATTCCCTCTTCTGCTGGTTTGTTTGCCAGATCATGATTTGAGAATTTTTATTATTGGGTTGGGTTTTTTCCCAGTGGGGAAAAAAGCCACTGTATCAGAGAGGCAGGAGATGAGGCTGCTGTCTTGCAATGAATGCTTCCCTTCCCCGCTTTACACAGATTTCCTTCACTACCACATGCAATCTGCTTGGCCTCAGTTACCCTCCCTAGACTGCAGAGATAGTGGGAAGACAAAAATGCATTAAGATTATGGCAGTCTCAGCTGCTGTAGGAGTAAGGACTTGCTGAAAAGCTCAGTTAATGACCTACACTAGTAACACGAGCATCTGCGACCTAAAACGACATATCCATCCCCAACAGTACAAATTCAGCAGCCAACAACAGTTTAACCACAGCAGCAGAGATGGTATCATTTCTCTACTTCCTTCCCTGCTCAGACTTTTGATACTTTAACACCCAAACTCCAGTGACCAAGCTTGTGCACTGAGATCCCAGTGCCACCACACCTCCACTTGCTGCCTTAATGCTGTGTCTGATAAAACAATGCCTGAAACTGTGCTGTAGAACTACACAGTGCCTCTGGTACTGAGGAAAACTGCTTCCATTAGGGAGAATTTCAACCAGATTCATTACAAATAGAAGAACTGTAACAGTTACAGTAAATCCAACAGTTAAATAATATTTAGCTTTTCACTGAGACAAACATACGTTGGATGATGTAAGCTGGTGTGTTCTTGAGCTGGCAAAAGAGCTACTGAAAGCACACAAAACATCATCTCCTGGCTAATTCTTGAAGCTCAGTAGCTAATTTTGACACTTCAAGTTATGACTGATCAGCTCAGATGAGAATCTGCTTCTTACAAGGGGAAATTACTTTCCTTAAATTAACACAGCCAACAGCAGGGCAGGATAAATAATCCTTCCCACTCTTCAGAGCAAGTGCATAAATACAGGTAAGTATTCTGTAGTTTGAAGAAGTGATGAATCTATTATTTATCCACATCTTCAGGTAAAATAAAGCGGCTCCCATAAATTTACAATCAGAAGTCCTTTCTTTTATTATTTACAGAAATAAAAGCTCACATTTGAACAGTAGTATGGACTATATATATTCAGCATTTAAGGCTGATGATTGAAAAAGCATAGGAAAGAGGCAGATTGCTCTAGTAATTACATAAGATGCAGCAGTCATTTAATACTGCAGTGATAAGCTTTTGTTTAGGTAAAGTCTTTCAGAATACAGAGAATTTTCACATACAATGAGAATTTATGAGGTATTTTGACAGCTTGTATTTCCATTCCATCTTCTCTAATTTTTCACCTGAAACAATTTTATGTTGCTAAGATTTCTTTTAAAATGTGATTTTCTTTGAAAGCTTTGCTAAAACATTCTGACGAATTTTGGCAGCAAATGTAATGAAAGTCTGTCTTTTACACCTCCATACATCAAAAAACCCACTGAATAAATCAAGAAACAAAAACTACACATTTTGGGGCTTGTTTTTACTTCAGCTTAAACAGAATTACAGTCACCCCTTTCACCCCAGCTACTGATGGACTTCATCTGAGGTCTCCTGGGGACCACGTGGAATTTTGAGGACTTGGGGCAAGAATGAGGGAAGATCCTTTGAGTCCAGAAGGGATGCAGAGGAGGTTCAAGGAAGGCAGAGAGGTTCCTGATGGAATCAGCCCTTCCTTAAGCCACCTGGGCTGTCCCCAAGGAGCTGCTGTGCTCAGAGGGATGTGCGACACTCCTTGCATCACAGGAACAAATGAAAGATGCTCTGAGCTGGAAGTAAAGGGTGAGATTTTGGCTAAAAGCTGTTTGCAGGAGTTTCCTTGCAGGCCACTTGCTAAGTGCCCGGGGCTGGGTGTTTGAACAAGGGCTGGTCTCTCACACTGCCTGTTGTTCATGGCTAATCATTTCGAGGTCAAATAACACTTGAGTCACCACAGCCATCACCAAGGCAACTGCGGAATATACAGAGTAAACACATGATTACAGATTCACTGTGTGTCCAGGAAGGAGGAGGAGGAGGAGCTGCACTGAAATAAGACATACTTCCACTGAAATCAGTGCAGTCAGTGCTGAAACAACACTGGACAAATGCACGGGTGTCAGCAGACGGTATGAAAAAAATTAGGCTTTTCCTATTTCTTGCTTTGCCTTTCTCCAACAAACTCTTCACCACTGAAGTATTTTTTTCTTAGGTAGTCTCACCAAAATGAGGTATGAGCACAGATGAGGGTGTTATCCACATGGCTACTTTACATTTGAGATGTCACCTCTTCCTTGCACCACAGCCCTGGACAGTGCAGGAATTAGACTATCTTTCTGAAAGGCCCCTTTTAAACTCTGTCTGAAACAAGCTGCATTCTGAGACAGCACCTATCCCAGTCCAGCTTCACACTCCACAAGATCATGACTATACTGGGGAAAAAAAACCAAACAAAAACCAACAAAACAATCCATTATTGCTAAAGGAACAATTGAGAGAAATTCCCTCTTTTTCTTTGAACCATGAACAGCGTCAGATTTCCCACTAACAGTAACAAATGGAGCTGCAGGGAGCCCTCCCCAGTGACTCAGTTATACCTGAGTCAGGACAGGCCCAGAGCATCCCCCTGGTACCACCTGGCAGCCACTGCCCTGGCCACATCTGCCAGTGCTGCAAGGAGAGCAGGGCTGGGAAAGCATCATTCCCAGCACGCTGGTCCCCACATGGGCTGCAGGCAACACTGAAGCTTTTCAGTTCCTTTCTTGGCACAGCAGCCACGGCCTCGAGGGAGAGGTGAAGTCATTGCTAGCAGGGCTGGCAGAGCCCCACGCCCACCACACAAAAGCAGGGAAGGAGTCACCCCCTCTTGCTCTTCTGGGAGAAAATAAGCACTAATCTAATTGATTGCACGGGGCTCCAGTCATCAGTAGCCATAAAAAGACTTCTATTCCCAAGCCAACTGAACAACATGAACAGCACAAAAAGAGGAGGAAATGAAAAAAACCGAGTGGCCAACTTTTAGCCACTCATTCCCAAGAGAAAAAAACCTCCAAATTTTACTCCATGTGCATCTCTCATACAACAAGACTTAGGAGGTAGGTGAAAAGACAAACCCAAGAGAAACACTTGATGGCCTGAGCTACAGTATGTGTAGTGAAAATGTCAGGCGCTTTTCTCACACTGGTAGCAAAGTGCTGCATAGCAACAAGTCAGGATGAAAGGTTAACGGTGAGGACTGCAGCCTGGAACACACTCATTCCCACGGTCCTGAAGTCACCAAAGGGAAATGCCAATTTGTTTTGTTTTGTTGGCAGCACAAAGGATAAAAACAGCGGTGGGCTTTCATGTGGAAACCCACCTCATCTGAAGCAGCCACAGAGAGATGGCACCAAGCAGCACATCACCTGTACTGCAAGAGCTCCAGAAATGCAGTGTGGGCTCTGAGGTGACCAGGATTTAGGGCAAAGGGCTGTATTTCACCAGGAAGACAGCAATGAACCTTATCAAGTCAAGCAGATGGTAAGTGTAGCTAAGACTTGCTGGGATGCCCTCCATTTGGGCAACAGCATCTGTAACCTCACAAATGTATCTTCCACCATCTTTCCTGCATTTAAAAGTTTTTTACTACGTCTATGTGCGACTGTGAGTTTTTTTACAACAGCATCTCATAGTTACATACTAAATAATTGTGATCTCAGTCATATAATTCTAACAAAATCAAGAAAGAAGCGTTTAAACGGCAAAAGCAATCATCCAAACCACTTGTTCCACTCCTTGTGAATGTGTAAATGAGGAAGAAGACAACCAAGAAAACAGCATTACAATCCAGTCCACTTGTAGTAACCAAATTTCACAGACTGATATGCAAATATCACTGATATGCAAAGAAAAGTAATTGTTTACCAGGAGAAATTGTCTCCAGACTCCCAGGATTAATCTTTCTCGTGCTTGTGCAGTGTTGGACAGTTGATCCAGTGAAAACCAAATAAAAAACTACATCATCTTCAATTTTATCTTCCTCAGTCAGCTGTACTGTAATAACTGAGTCACCCTAGGAGAAAAAAAAAAAACCACAAGAAACAAGGTTAGGTTTACATGGCCAAGAACTGCATCATCTAGAAGAAAACTATTCTTCCTACAAGATTCACACCCTCCATTCACTCCTTTCAGAGGACTGAGATATGCAAGTCAACCTTAGCATCAAAGCCAGCCAACATTTAGAAAAGATGTTAAATATAGCTCTAAGGAAGAGACATGTGGAAATCTCCAGGGTATATTCAATAATGACTCACTATAGTGAAATCACACCAAATCTGACAAAGACATGCACGCCCCACACAAGGGTTTTTGTACTTACACACACACACATATATAGACATATCCTATCATAAATGCATAGGTAAAACTCCAGAAATGACACTGTGGCCTAAAATTGCCTCTACTGTCAGAAATTTGAAAAAAAAGACCCTAATTCTTGCTTGGGCACTCACATTTTCCCTGTCTAAGCTAGCACTGCAACCATAGATCCAACCTGATCATTGAACACCCTCATCCACAATCCATAAATACATGAAGATACCAAAGTTTCATATCCACTGATAATTTTTTTCCACCTTCTTTACAAAGTAACAGTAACTGTGGTGGTACAGACAGTGGTATCTCTTCTCACTCATCCATAGGCTGGTGCCTTGGTGAAAAGCTCTGTGTGTTAGCAAATACAGCAGTTCTTCAAGCCTTGAGGGGAAAAAACCTCTCATGATCTATTGGTTAAACTCTCCTGCTTAGTATTATGGAGGGCTTACTTCAGTACTTCATCATATTTTACCATTTAGCTCATCTTTGGTCTCAGGAAAAATTGTATTTATGAATCAATCACAGTTAACCCAGCACAAGGTAGAGTAGATACACCTGTAATCCCTATATCTGCATGCGAAAGAACAGGGGCAATATGAACCAATTTCAGCATTCCATGGGGAAGGAAAAGCAAGGAAAGAAGATGGCTAACAGTTACTGCAGCACTAAGAGATGCATTTTAATCTGAAAAAAATCTTAAGACTCATTTAGGCAGGAAAAGACCTCCAAGTTCATCAGGTCCAACTGTTAACCCAGCGCTGTCAAGCCATCACAAAACCATGTCCTCAAGTACCACATCTGCACAGCTTTTAAATGCCTCTGGGGTCTCCCCATCCTTCATTTATTAGCCTGAAAAAGTTATATAAATTACAAGAACTGAGAACAACAGTCTGACATGACCTTCTGTCCCTTTTCTATCAAGATCAGAACCAGGTGGATGCCCCAGTTTTACACTGCAGCTGTGGCTACCAGCTCTCTGCCACCACCCCACTGAGCATATGGTTACAGCTGCAAATCTGGAAAACATTTTATTATTATTATTATTGTTATTGCAGATTATGCAATTCTGATTTGCATATTCAAGAGAATACACATGTCATTTCCTTCAAAACCTCTCCCTTAAGATCACTGAGTTCATCCCTTTTCTTTGTCAAATACAACTCTTGTAGAAAATTCCCAGACTTCCAGGCCCTCCCGTACATCCGTCCTGCGTTAGCATCGCTTCCCACGCTCTGCCTCCTCACGTCTCCCTCTCCTCTCCCTCAGCTCCTTTTACATTTTCTCCTCCAAGTTTATGTCCAGTTCTCCCCAGATCCAGCCCATCTGGCACCTCTTGCCAGGAGCAGGACTACACCTTGTTTTCTACAAGCGAGATTTTGCAGGGCAAGTACACGACCAGCCGCTGGTCTTGGAACCAAAAATGTGGGTCAGTGCTGTAACACAGGAAATAAAACCATAAATTCAAAAAAATCACACAACCTAATGGAGCAGTGAGTGTATTTGGCATTTTCAGAGGTTGTAGAGTTACAAATGTAAATTTTACGAAGGTCTCACGCGATAATATCAGACCAGACTTACAGCTGGGGAGGAAGGAACCATGTAGCAAAAGTCAGAGAGTATGGAGTCAGTGTTTAAATAAAAACAGGTGCAAAAAGAAATAAATCAAGCTTTAAATTCAAGCATGACCAGTTCACATGCTGAGTTGAAAACTAAATATTCCATTTCAAGCAAATGGATCCAGATTTGAGCTGATGTTCAAAAAAAACAAAAGCTTGAGTTTTAACCTACAAACCCTTTGTGCTTTGTTTTTTATATCTGTCTTTGTTCAAACCGTTTCTCCCTTAAGGCATCAACATACAAAGTACTTAAACAGATTTAAAATGCAGGTGACACTTCAGAACACTCACCAACAGCACTGAGCATTTAACATGGTATCCGTTAAAAGACATTTTTCTTTTACTTAATTCAGAAATCAAGTACAGCTAGTCTAATTTTTGTGAAATCAAAGCAAATTGACAGAGTTTTTGTGAGAAGACACCTGTCTATCCATGCAAACTACTCACATTTCTAGGAAAATCAATTTAATTTGCATCCATATTGCAGATGAGAATTTGTATATTTGGTTATTTACAGAAAACCTAGTAAATACATGTAAGAAAGCTCAACACCAGAGGTTCCACATAACCTGAAATCTAAGCTCGAACTTAAACATACAGCTGAACTTATTTCAGATACCTGACCTAATTCTGAAGGTAGAAGATGGTCAGACCAGTGACCTCCAGCAGATCTTTCAAACCAACTTAAGATCTTTCCACTCCTCGAGATTTTAATTCAGTTCATTTCAGTTATTGTTTAATCCTAGGGAAAGTACAAATCATCATCAGCTGGTATCAATTTAAAAGGTTCTTCAGCTGTGTCTAAGCAGTACTTCATGATGGGAGGGTCTCCTCCTCCCACCTCTTCTGGAGGATCCTTCAGCAAAGACTGTGGAACACTGAGAATCTTCTTTATAGGATTTTTTTTACTGTAATTTTAAAGTTATCTCCAGATATCTTTGATAAGACTCATAATGTCCCACTTAATTGCTGTGTGCTTCAGTTTACTTACAGGTGTCACCTGAGCCAACTCAGTCACTGTGCTCATGTAATCTCAGAAGCAAAAGGTACTCCTTCTTCAGCACACTTCCCTACCTCCCAGTTACCGACAATTTCATTGTTCACTGCCAATTTTAATTTGATTTTTAAGTTATTCAAACAGTGTATTTATTTGGAAAGGAAATAACACACAGAACAAACCCCTCTCTTCCCAAGATTTTTGGAGTTAAAGAAAATCAGTTACAAATGCAGCCAAATTCCTCCAACCCACATAGAAGACTTTCCAACAGCCCTATTGCATTCAGCCTCCAAAAACATTTTAATTTAAGTATGTTTACCTTTATTCATTTAATATTGTCCAAAAAATGTCATCTGTTCAGTATCACTGCCACACAAGGTGGTTATTATAACCCTTCTTTCATCCCAAATGGCTAGAAATGGGAGGCCAGCCTGCCAATATCCCTTTGGTGAAAGTACAGACAGATCAAAGCCATTCTCTGGAATGCTCCAACAAATAAGAATAATTTAATTTCAAAACTAGTTTGGATCGACTAATATTTACTTGGCTTAAAGCCCATTGGAAATGAAAACATTCCATCTTGGTCCATTCATGAAAGAGGCCACCCTGGTCCCTTGTTTGGATCTGAAAAATCCCTGGTCTCAGATGTAACAGGATGTAAAGAAGGTGGATGGAGCTCTTTCCTCTACACATATTCCCTTTTCAAAACTAAAGGGAGAAAGCAGATCTGCTTCACCATGGGACAAGTGCACTGGAAAAGCCAAGCTTGACCTTGGGCTTTAAACTAGAAAACAACATCAAAAGGGATTTAAGAGCGGCCCATCTCTAAAGTTTTGGCTTAGTTAAGGCAGCAGAAATACAATTATCTCTAAAAAGGCCCAAATGCTGTCATTACAACTAAAGTTCAAAACTATCTAGACAAGGCACCTGTTTGTCAGCACAATTTGCTGGCATAAGCACAACTCCACCTTTTTTGTAGCAGTTTTTCCAGCACTGCAGTTAAATGCATGTGGACTGTGGAAGCACAAATAATTCCGAGTAAGCCTGTTAAAATGGACTTATTTACCTTTAAAGGCTTTTTTTTTTTTTTAATAGATGAGAGCAATACTTGGAAGTGGCACTGAAATGAACAAAATCTTTTAAGGTCAAAAGAATTAAGATCACTTATGCTATCACCTCAAAAATACTATCTCACCTTCCAAAAATAAATAATTGTTGTAAGCATATAAAGACATCTTTCCTTTCTACGTCAAGCTCTGGAAATCTGACTGGTTTGGGGGAACTGGGCATCATTTGGGACCATGAAAACAGCCCTGGCAAATGCAGAATTCCAGGCTTCAAGTTTAGTTGGCAGTAGGGAAGCTTCCCCAAGGAATATCAGCTTTACCAGAAACAGGTACTCTTGTCAACGATGGACTCAAAAAGGAAAAAACATATTCTTAACATGCTGGCTGACAAATTTCTACATTTCTGAAAACAAACAAGAAAAAAAAAGAAAGACAAGCTCTATTTTTTGTAGTTGAAGCATTTGATTTCTAAGCTGGATTTTCCCCCATGGTTCATACTGGGAATTTTAAAGAACGTTACTTAAGTCACTAACCATGCACTCTGACCTCCACACACAGAATCTAAAAATACTTATGAAAATTAAGTATGCATTAGACAGCAATAGTGCAGCACTCAAGTGTTACTTTAACATTCTGCCATTAATGAGAAAACACCAACAACCAGTAATCATTAATTTGTTCTACCCAGAAAAGCAAAATGCAAAAATTGCTGCTGACCATTGACAGCAAGCTCTGGCTGTTTTCTCATGCAGCAAGCAGCTACTGAATGGGAAGTCCATGGGTTAGATGGGTTGGAGATTCACATGAAGAAAGCTTTTCTCCCAAGGTGTTTCCTTCTCAAAGTTGTTCTGTGTTGGGGTTATGATGCTCTATTAAAGAAGCTAAATTAGATGAGTAAATGTAACCTGCCATTGTAACAAGTTCTGTTTTGTTTCCGCTACTCATAAGATGAATCAGGCCCTTGTTGAGTCACTGCTTTACTGCATTTTTGCTTCCTCCCCTTTGGGAAGCCCTAAACAGCTCCCAGGAGAGCTTCACTGTACCCAGCCCAGCACGAAATCACAGCTGTAGTTTCTTCCTCCTCCTCCTCCTTCAGTTCAGGCTCACTGGTACCTCTATTTATTCATTTTCAGATGGAGTTGGACTGGCTGTTACCCCAGCTACTGCTTGACACAGAGTACCCAGGATTAGGCTGTAATTCCAGCACGAGGCAAGTCCTTTCACATCCCTGTGCTGTGAGTTTCCCCATCAATGAAATGGGAATCATGGGGCAAACACAGAGTACTTTTCATCCAAATGGCTTTTAAAGGAACAGCTGGCTTTTCAATCACATGATGTTTCCTTTGCAAAGTGCACAGCACTGACAATAATTAAGCTAGACAAAATCAAAGGGAAAGTTGAGACAACTCCACCTCAAACTCAGAACTGCAGAGGAGTCTGAAAGCAGCTGGAGCATGGAAAAGGCAACTGCAAGGCACCTTTATAAAATGTAACAGAAACCATCAAATAAGGAAAAAAGTACAATATAATTGTTTAGATGCTCGATCATCTATTATCCTCTACCTCTGTCAGTACACAAGAAGATCAGCAACTAAACTTTTGCTCCCAGACAGTTCCCATATCTCAGCTGCATACTCTGGAAGATCCCTCCCATCTAAGGTTACTTTGGGTTGGTACAAACTTGTGCTTAAACCCCCAGAGAATGACATCTGGAAAGGACACGTGGACATCTCCATGCAGAACAAAACCATGTGCAGCCACACAGGCTCCTGAGTGCAAAAGGAAACAGGAGTTTGGGCAACTATTTTTAGAGCAAACATGACAGTGCTCTCATCTCCTGGAATAACCCTTTTGATTGAGAAAGGCTTAGATCCCAGTTTTTCCAGGTCTGAGTAAGTGTTCAAGCCAGTCAACTGTGACACAGCACTATCACTGCTGGCTCCAAAAACCACAGGATGCTCTTCCTCCATGGCAAGAAAATAACCTACAACCAGTAAACTCTTCCAGGTTGCTAATTCCCAGGTTAACAGATGAACAGCTCACACTTGAGGGGCAGAATCTGGGGATGGGTCCTACCTCCAAAACACCCAGCTGAGTGCCCTTCCCTCTGTCCTGGCATGGGGCAAATCTGTCAGTGGATCTCAATGCCTCAGCCTGGAACATCCATCCCCCCTTTTCCAGATGTGGCCATTTAGCCTGCAAGCTCCCAGCACACAGATAGAAAAGGAAAGGACCATGGGAGGAGGTCAGAGGTATCTGTTACAGTGAGATAACAGCAATCATTACAGACATCCTCAATTTCATCACTATGGATTGACTCAGAGGAGCACTTAGTAGGGAAAAAAAATCACATCAAACACAGTTCATTCTGCAGAACTCCAGGCCCCAGGAACAAAGGTAGGGCTGTGAAATCTGTCTGAACATGAGCAGCTCTAGAAATCCCTCCTTGCCTGGAGATATCCCCCATGATAAAGGCAGTGACCTGGGTCAGAAGCAGAGAGAAAGATGGATGTCGTTGGGGTGGAGTGTTGCAACCTCCTGCAGATAAAACCTTCAGGGAAAGACTCCAGAAATAAATAGAATGGCAAGCTGCCAAGTTGTGGGGCAGATTGTGTCCTTTTTCCTAGTCAATGACTTCAAACTCCTTGATCTTAAAACATGAAGCAGAGAAGCTTTCCTAATAAAAAAAACCAAGAAAACATCCACACAAAAGAAGACAACAAGAATGACTCCCATGGTTTAAATAAAATAAATACATTTTTTAAATAAAAATTGATCTCCAAACCTAACTTATTTCCTTTTTAAATTAACAGCAGTGCTATTATTTCTACCAGTGAAAGGTTTCGGGTTAACAGCACAGATACTGAGCACCTCTGTGATGAGAAAGCCAGATTTTGCAAAGCACTCTCTCATTCTTCGGAAAATACAATCACAGACCATTCTGTCTTGCCTGCAGGCCACCAAAAGAGCAGAATGATGGTACACATTTTTCTGCCAGCCCACAGAGCAAACCAAGGTACCTTCCATATTTCATTACCACTGCACTCAGCCAAGTGATCTCCTCTTCCAAAAACAGCCACAAAGCCAGGGCTTGAAACACTGACTTTCTTCTCTCCACCACCTTCTTTCCTCAAAGGTGAAAAAGAATTTGGTCCAAAAATAAGATTAGCTTAGCACATTGATGGATAAAATGTTGACATAAGCGCAGAGTCAAAAGACCATTTATACAAGACTCTTTGGGGGAAAAAAATTGTGAGAAAACAAGGACATTTATGATAAACAGCCCTGAGTTGCTGCCTCCAGGTCCAAGCTGGCTCTCATGGACCAACCAGAGTGTGACCTGCACTAAGAAACAAGGCATGGACATCCTCAACTTGCCTCTCTGCAGAGCCAGCATTGTTAGGGCTGATTTATTAACACCATCTCACAGCCACAACCGCAGCCCAAGCGAGACCAGGTGCCTAACCCTCCAGGAGGACTTCTCTGCAAAGAGATAAAAGTTTTGAGGAGAGCAAGGGGGAGATTTCCTATTCTGAACCAGTGTGAGCAGCACAAACTCCTGTGGAAATGGGTATGCTTCAAGAAATCCATTATCAGTGGCCCACATCCTTTGATAGAGCATGTCTCTGTCAGCCTCCAAATCAATCATCTCCAAGATGAGCTTTTATTGGGTGTCAAGATGCTATTATAGCTATTACACACATATTATCCATGCAGCTCAAAGGAGATCTCTACAGACTGCCAGCAGAAATCCATCAAGGTAGCAGGATCTCGTTAAGTGCTGAAAGAGACACATGATTTATCTTCATGCAGAGATCTTCCTGACATCCACTCTGCTACCCAGAGCCAGGCAGGTTATTAGATTGGGCTGCTAATAGCTAATTTAGCTGTAGCACTGCCTTAGCACAGGGCTCCACGTGCTCTGCAGCACTCGCTCAGAGCATGCATTGTGCATCAGCTCAGTGCCAGCCTGTGCTGAACACAGCCCTCACAAAACCAACCAAACAAGGTCATTTCTAAGCATTCTCAGCATGCATAAAAACATGGCAAAATCAACAGGAAAGTTAGCAGCAATATCAAGGAGAAAAATAGAATGGATAAGAAGAGTGCCATTCACTCTTTTGTACCAAATGTAAACATCCAGGGAAAAACTGAGCCGGGAACTTTATTGTTTGGGTGAATTTGGCAGAATAGTAAAGAAAATATCGATTTAATTTTTCTTTATTCAGGCAGTTTAATGATAGCAAGGCTATCCACTTAAAGAACTGTGCACTGAATAAGCAAGCAGTGACAGTAAGCCCAAGCCCCCTCCACCACAAGGCCTGCACAGCTCTGGTGCAGAGGAGGAGGAGGTGTGCAGGTACACAAAAACACACATTGGGATTAACTTTTAAATCATGCAGGTCTCTGTGTAATGTCACAATGAACATGAAGACAAGACAAAAGAAAGGGGAAAATTTCTTTGTTGCTGAATGTCCCCTCCAGTACCATCCAGCTTCTAAAACAAGTACTGGTCTTACTTTTAAGCTCTTTTTTTTTCTGAAATTCTGGAAACTACTTCAATCAATTCCTGGAAAAACACACTCAAATTGATGTGAATATCTTGCTCTGGCCTCATCCTAAAGCCTCTTCTGTTCTTCATTACACTTATGAGAACTAAACCAGGTAATTTTATAACCAGCTACTTGAGTGATTGATAGTATTTCCTACTAATTGCCCATCTAGCAGTAACAACAAAACTGCAGTTCTTTGGAGCAATAGCAGACAGGCTGAATGTGTGCAATGACTAAGAGAAATCCAGCTACTCTCTTGGCACCAGAGAGATGGAGAGAGTCACAATTCCTGGAAGATAAAGTACATATGATGACACATTATTAGAAGCAATCTCCTACCACTGGAGTATTTTCACAAATAGCCTTGAGGTGCCTTAAAGAAAACAACAAAAAAACCAAATCAGGTTTGAACACTGAGATCCAAAAGCAGAAGAGAGCCAAAGAATGGCTTTTTCCTGGTACTTCAGCCTCCTCTACAGTACAACAAACCTTCAGAGAGACAAAGCTCAATGTGTTCCAGGACACACATTTTCCTGCCAGCTGCAAAATA
The DNA here is from genome assembly GCA_013399455.1 of Anthoscopus minutus. Classification (NCBI taxonomy): domain Eukaryota; kingdom Metazoa; phylum Chordata; class Aves; order Passeriformes; family Paridae; genus Anthoscopus; species Anthoscopus minutus. The sequence goes on from VWYI01044261.1 coordinate 443,695, forward strand.
TCCTCGCCAGTCTTTAAACTTTTTACAGCCTACAGTAGAGCTGCTGCAATGACTGAGCCACTTTCTTAAGTGACATTTCTGCCATTAGAGAACAGAAACCATTATAATCATTACCTTACTGACAAAGTAACCCCCCAACTACAACTGCAGATACATGAAACTTTTGTAATGTTTAAAAGAAACCCTTTGAAACATCAACACAAACACAGGCAGCCCTGAAAATGTGTCCTGCGACAGAACTGCCACTTGATGGCACTGCACAGCATCGAGCTGCAGTCACTCACCATTGTTTTATTTTCCACTTGAGCACAATATGGAATTGCTTTACTGAGCCAGGTGGAGGATGAGCACTTGCAGGGAGACATCCAACACAGCCTTTGGAAGCAATGGGAAGCACTGCAGGCAGAATGAAGGGGATTTGGGAGGCTATGTGAAATTTTGGCTTCATGAAATCAACATCTTCACAACACTGCTCCGACGTCAGCTTTGCTGTCAGAACTGCCTCTAGCTGAACAAAATAACTTCAGCACTTTGTTACAGGAAATTCAGCAGGGGCACATATCCTGAGGAATGACCTGGGAAATGTGTTTCTTCATTCTAAAGGTAACATAAGAATACATCCCACAGTGGAAGAGTAGGTGAAGAGTATTTTCATTCTCTTAAACCCAAATGCAGATTTCCATTGCTTATTTCTCCCAAGCCTTCTTAGGAGAGGAGGCAACATTGTCAGTGATACTGGGGATGGGGCACCACCTCTTTTGTCTGTCCAGGTACTCCAGGCTCATCAGCTACCACATGAAATAATGAATCTCAAATGCAGAGCCCAAGACATGTACATTCTTTCACCCAATTTTAACATAACTCTTAGTGTGATAATATAAAGATTCCTTCTGCAGTTTCAGAAAACAGGAGGAAGCAATCTAACAGCTCCCCAAAAGCAGATCATTGTCTCTGCTTTCCCACCCCTACCAGCTGTACCAGCTCTGGCATCTTCTCTAAGGCATCTTAAAGTTCACATGTAATGCTGCAAAGTAGTGGTGAGTTAAGGGCAGAATTTCAGAGAAGTGCTCCAGACTTCAAGTCAGACTGTTTATTGTTTACCAGCACTTTCACACCCACAAAACAGGATCACAGAAGAAAAGTTCAAATAGATAATGAGAGGAGGAGGGCTTTGTACCCATATCCAGCACTTTTAGTTTCAGACAATAGAGAAGAAGGGTTGAGAAAAGGCCTCTGAGTTGCAACTTAAGCCACAGTTTCTTCTGGAGGAAGATGCTGCTGGTGGCCTGGCAGCCTCATCCAACTTCTCCAGGCAAAGCTGCTTTCAGTCAATGCACACAAGTGACCATTTCACCAACAGCCCTATGCTAACATCACACAGATCTCATGAGCTACAGAATGTCTCTCTTAAGAGGAGCAAGCCAAGCAATCAGCCTCATCATAACCAGACTGAGCCAAAGTCTGCACTGAGGTATGACAGAACCCAGAAGCAGCAGGGAGCTTGCCAGGGGATGGTGCTGAGCTCAGGTGGCAGCTGCCACACACCCACTTCCACAGAAGGGATGGCTTCTTGCATGACGCAGACCGGAGTTTGGGAAGTGGAGGATGAAAAGAACCTAAATCAAAGATCTGAGTGACAAAAACTTAAAAGATGAGGTCAAGCACAGTTTAGTGAGGAAAGTATTTTGCCTGGAGAATTAAAGCAGAGCCAGACAAGCTGCAATATACTCCTCTCAAAAAAAAATCAGTTTGTTCAGGCGCCCCAGCTGACTTTCTTAAAAACCAACCAAGCAGCAGGTTCTTCCACAAGTAATGCAAGTAAATATTGTATTTGTAAAAGCTGCTCAGAGGCCTCCACTCATTCATTACTCCAAAGACATTTTGAAGGTGGGGCAGAAAACTAGTTTGTCATTAGGAAGAAATCAAGTACCCAACAAATAAAAGACAAGAGGTTTATCAGATCCTCTCACCACAGAGCTGAACTAAACATCAAGGCTGGCTGTCCTCATGCCTAAGGACCTTGAGAGAAACAAAGACAAGGCTTCTGTATAGTGACTTTCATGGGAAATTCCCACATCAAAAGCATGTGTGGTATGTTCTACTTTTTCTGCTGGACTGATCTCAGATATTCAGTCATCTCAGTGGCCTTTGTCACCACAGATGCCACTAAGCAAACAAATTCTGCTTTAGTAGAAAAGTAACTTAACCACAGCTACCAACCCCATGACAGCTTCTCACTGTAGAACTACAAAGGTATTTCATTCTGTCCTTTTGTCCCCTCAGTAGAGGTTTCTGAAGATCATTAATTGAAGAGATTTCTGAAGAGCATTAATTGTACAGCACACAGCAGTGCACAAGTAACACATGAGATGGTTTCAGCCATGCTAAGAAGCCAGATGTGAGGCACACACAGGTACACCTCACTGCTCTCAGGGACACAGGGAGCCACAGCACTTGGGACAGACACTGCTGCCACAGCCTCAAAACCCTGTATGGTGAACTTTTTCCCTCAATTCTTAATTAACTCAAAAGAGTGGGGGAGGGAGGTTTAAAACATGAACATCAGAGGGTATTAAAATTGTTTTACTCAGGAATACACAGTGCACTTCAGTAGGGCATCATTCTATACGAGTATGTAAGTGGGAGGAAAATATTACAAGCATTATCCTTTTCTTCAATTTTAGATTAAAGCAGGACAAACTGGGGAATTTACAGGAGTTAATTCATTAACAGAGGAGGACCTACTGTACCCAAATCCCAGGTTATATTAAGAGAGGGTCAATGCATTCTTTCTGAGGCTTTTGAAGTTCATACTTCATTAAGCTACATGACATTTTGTCTTGGAAGTGGGAGCTCTCATCTCTATCAAAAAGTCTCCTTGAGAAACTCTGCAGGTTACACAGCTCCTAAGTGGCAGTTTAGACAAGAGACTCCATCCGCAGACCTGATTAAAGACCAAAGTCAATGGCAGCATTTTTATCAATTAAGTGTTTGCCCTCTCATGCAATCAACAGTTATGACACATTTGGGTTTGTCACTCCAAATAACGTGGGCACACCTTAGACAAACCATGCAGAGGAGGAGTGCTGTGATTTAAAACAAGTTCGTTCCTTTTAATCTAAAAGAAAGAGGAAAAAAAGTTTGCAGCAATACATCATGCTTCTCCAGCTGCTAATCTTTTCCATTTCACACCCACCGATCATTATCACCATGAAAAAACATTCCCGTCTTAAAGGCAGATCTAAGGTTGGAACCTTGGTTGCTACCAAGAGTAGATGAGCTTAATGTTTCCTAATGCATTCCCTGCATGTCACCCCAGTGCTTTTCCAAAACATTCATAGCCAAATACTGCTCTCAGGTCATTTTTCTAAAAAAAGACCCCAAACATCGATCTCAGAGATGCAGGAGATGTGCCTGGGTTACAGAAATGATCAATAATTCTACAGAGACCCTACAGCCAGAGGCTGAAATCAGAAGCCATGCACATCACTTGAAGGGAGATTTTCAGGGCACTCTATGCAGCTGAAGACATGACCTTGATCATTCCTTCATGTATACTCCATATTTATTAAAGTTTGGGTAGAAATAAGGACATGGCTTGATCCTTGAGCCTTGATCCTTTTGTAATTAAATCTCTTGCTGAATAATCTGCTGGACTGTCCATTAAAGATAACATTTCTAAAAAGATCAACACTTCGTATTTGCAAAGCACTCTTCCATAGATGTTAGCGACAGAAGAGTTTAAGTAACTAATATAAACAATTTCATCTATAAACAGAATTAATGAATCACAACAATAAAAAGGTCACCTAAAAATAAACTTCCATTGTTTAGAGCATTATTAATCCTTTTTTTTCATACTCCTAGATGATCTGGATATTCCAATACAACAGTGACAAGAACCAGGAAGTATCTTACAATGCTGAAGTTGAAATTTTGACTTTTAGTTGTAGGGAGATACAACTTTTATAAAAAGATCACAATCACTGAGGTCACTGCATGTACTTAAAAAAAACCCAAACAAAAGTGAAGTCCATGACTTCTCACCTCCCATCCTCCTGTTCCACCCCAGCCCTGCCAGCAAATAGAACAGCTTGGTCCTTCAGCTTTGAGACCCTGGGCTCCCTGACCACAAAGCCCCATGCAGGCCACAAATAAGGTCTGAAATGTTGTCCTTCATCCACTACACTGTGCCCGATAAGAATTCCCATATCAATGCAAGAGGGATGTGAGTAAAGTTAGTTTTGGATTTAATCCAGTGTCTGTGCATCAATAAAGATGTTCCCAACCACAGACCAAAGGACTGCTCAGCCACATGCACTTTTTTTTGCAGCTGAAGAGATCAGTGCATCTTAAGGAAGAGGGTTTGAACATTTTTATTTCAAATTCACCCCACAATAGGGGTGTTCTAAGTTCCACCACTCTTTCTAAAAGCAATTCCATGCTGACATGGCAGGGGTGGGGGAGCTGCTTGCCCTCCAGCCCATGTGAGCACGGCGCTATCGCACCCGAGCTAAACCAGGGAACACTTCCCTGCCCTATCTCTCCTGGCACAGCTCCTCAGCCCCATGACTGCACTGCTGGGAGCAGCTCCCAGCTCCAGGGCCAGGGGAGCTCCTTAAACAGCTCGTTAGTGGAGGGAACAGCAGCTCTGGGTGGCACATACACTGCTCCTGGGGTCCTGGCTCCTGGGGGACAGGAGCCAGCTGTCTGCAGAGCAAAGGCTGAGCAGCTGCCCCAGCCCAAACCTGCTGCAAGGCTGAGCTCCAGCTCCTGGCAACCTCATCAACAAGAGAACAATCAGGCAAGGCTTAAATGAGACACTGAATCACAAAAACACGACACTCATTATTACAGGATGTGTTTTCCACCTTATTTCTTAATCCTCACACTTACAAAGGCCAGTAGTCTCATTACAGGCCGTGACCTCTCAGTGGTCCCAAGATCTGCAGAGGCAGGACAGATGATTTTTACAGAAGAGGTAAATAGAAGTTCAAGCAGCCAAAAGAAAGTACCAAGAAGGATACAGCAGGTGGTCTGTCTTCCTTCCTTTTATGCACACTGATTTGAGTAGTACAAGAATCTCTATCCCTCTATTGGTGTGTATGTGGAAATACCATCTTTTCCATCATCCAAAAAACTTTGGCCCCAAGTACACTAGACATCTCAGGTTCCCAAACCCCTCTTCTTAATTAAGAAGTATTAATCTGGGCAACATTGTAATTATCAGATAGATAAAATAAGCTCTAGCTCTCTAACTGGCTTCCAGGAACTGAACTGGAGACATCATTTTTTACTTTCTCCTCCTAAAAGGAGCTCAGTAATGCTGCTGATGGAAACAACTATCCAATGGATCTTTCAGGATGGAACTCAGGGCAGATTTAGTAAAATAATAAACAAAATTGCATAATTCTTAATCTGTTACCTTAAAAAAGGAAGAGTGTAAAGGATGCAAAGGTGTCAAAAACAAGAGTCATGTGTGGGAGAAGCGTATTTTCCTAAAAGTAGACAAAGATAGGGAAATCCTCTGACATATCAGAATTGCCTGTTATTTCCAGTCATTTACAGAGATTAAATTCCTTATGTAGAAATTAACAGGATACTGTTCTCAGTAATTTGAAAACAAGATCTAGGAGCCTGTATGTGAAAAATGGAGTTGCCATCACTCTGAGGAAGGAATGTGGTGAGGTTTGTTATTCGCCTCCCAACAGCCAGGCCACAAGACTGCTGTGCCTGCCTCTGGGTGATGGAAAAACAGAAATACCAAGAAGATACCCTTTTCTTTGTGTTCTGCTGGCACCTAACAACTCTCAGATGAGCTGTCAATTAGCAACACATGAAAAATAAAGCTGATCTTAAAATGTGTATACAAAGCATTTATACTGACAGCAAACAGGAAGACTAATCTTGACCTTTCAAATTTCCTTAAGCTACCAACTAATTTGTTTGTTTTGAAAGGGAGCTGATTTGTGTATACACCTGGCGAGGGGAGGAGAAGAGAAAGGGAGTCACTGATGTATTAATAATGTAACTTATTTGCACTGCAAAGAAACACTATACCAAGTGCCATATAATCATTATTTTACACCAGGCTACGTTTGACCTCAGCCCAGTTCTCTGTCACGTGGGGATGAGGACTTCTAAGTGTACCACTCCAGTATTATATATTCAATAAAGTCCCATAGAAAACAGTGGGAAAATAAACTAATTCAGTAGATAAGCCCGAGAAAAAAAAAGCCTCCAGATTAGCGAAGTCATGCACTGTTCAAATGACATGAGAATAATTTTGTTCTGCATTACACCATTCATGTGTTTCTATTGAAGCAATTTCATATTATATTTGCACATGAGTTCCATTCTCTCTTAAAGTGTCCTGAGTTTAAATGAAGTTTCTTCAAAGTCAAGGCACCTTCAATAGACTTGAGATTTAAGAAAATTCAGGCAACATTTAGTTTCAAAATTCAGGATATGGTGTACCCCTGGAAAGCCACTCCCATAAAATCAGGTCACACTATTTAGTATTTTAATCTTGCTTCAAGCACAGACATAGGACAGTGGGTAGAGAATAAATTCCAATGCAAACTCCTGGCTGCTATTAAAGGTAGGCAAAATTTAAAGCCCCTACGGCATTAAAGGTCAATATGATCCATTATTCACAACACTCCAAGATACAGGTCTATCACCAGTCCTGATTGTTTCTCCATCCTTCCTTCCCCTTGAAAGCAACATTTGCAAGCAATTTTCCCTTCAAATTTTCCATCCTCTCACACAGCTCTGCTGGCTGGAGAGGTCTGTGGGCAGGACCATGAGCTCCAGCAGCTCAGCCTGCTCCCAGCATGGCAAGGCAATGAATGTGGAAAGCACACAGTTACAGACCTGGCTGGCAGCTCTGGCACAGATTTACCCCACGTTCACACACCCCCACACATCCAGGTCTAATTTGACAGTCCCCACGTTCTCCAACAAAGCTGCTATTCAAGAGCCAGGGGAAGCTTGTTCCTTATTAATGGAGCCATGGAGGTTACAAGCTCTGAGAGGCTGATGTAAGCCATACCCTGCTGCAGCCCAGCCCTCTGCTGCCTCCAGGTCCCTGCCACGTTTAAAACTCCAAACAGAAAAGCATTATCCCAGTGGGCAAGCCCTGCACACTAGGATGGTCCTGTTTTCCACACAAGCAATTTCTCCTCACCACCTCTCAACACATCCAGTCACACGAGCACAGCCACACGCTCCAGCACACTTTGGGGAGGAAAAACAGAAGTGGGGGACACCTGCACAGAGACAGCATCACGTGCCTCAACATCAACTTAAAACAGTCTGCTGGAAACCAGAGGAGCTCTGGGACTTACCTGAGAGTGTTACCACTGAGCATTTGCCACTGAATTAATACAAATAAACTCCTCAGGGAGTAAAGAGAAAATAAGCAGCATCTCCTTCTCTAAAGAGAAAATAAGCTGATGGGAAGTGTTTTGTGTAAATAGTAGGAGAGGAAAAAAAGTGTTTTAATTGGTACTCACATACAACGGAGCTTGCTGTGGATTAAGTTTCATGACCTCAGAACACTGAAACAAGAAAGAAAAAGCAAGTATAAGCTATTTTTCATAAAATTGTAGGTACTTCTCTGTAAGTTGCTTTAGCACTCACACATTCCTTTTTCCAATAAGCACTTTTGCTCTTCCCCTTCAGGCTCATCTCAGTTCATCTTTCCTCCTAGAATCCTCCCTTCATACCTGCCTTTTATGACAATTATCAATCCTTAATTGAAATCTGTCTACTAATTCCCTCGCTCTCCCATGAAAAATCATTTATGAGTATTTGTAGTTCTCTTTGCTGCTCAAGACATCCAACTACTACCTTGTCCAAGGTCATCTGGTGTCATTTTTTTACCCCTTTCACTGGCTTATTTGTTAAAAACACATTTCAAAACTACATAGAAGACAATCAAAAATGCTCTGAAGGGAAAACTTACAGAATATATGATGCTCATGATTGTGCATTAGCATTTTTCATAATCAAAATCTACCATTACTCATCCTGCAAAAGCTATTTTAGTCAAGAATCTTTCCTCTTTCCAGTTTGTCCCTGGAACTTCTCTATAACCTGGTGAAGTTTCTTATATTGAACTTTAAATCAGTTGAATCAGAATTTGCATTAGTTCTCAACTTGCATTAGTTCCTCAATTCCAGCAGAAAATATTCACTCTAAACAAAAGCTCTAAGTTTTCATTTAATGTGTGTATTAAGAGATCCAGGATCCTAAGATGAAGGAATGCAAAACAATTAAAAATGGAATTTCTGCTGTTACTTATGTCTGCAGAATTGGTAAAGCTCTGCAAATACTTCAAGCCCTTTTTAAAATAGATTAAATACCACTCTGCTTTTCACACAAAAAATGCAGGATCTTGTTCATACTTTGCTCCTTTCCAAATCCCACAGTTTGCCTTTAGTGAGACAGAAATTAAACCACAGCCTAAGTTCTCTTAGCAGATTCCAGCTAGCCTTGCTCCCTCACACGCTCTCTTTATTTTACAACATATTTTTGTGCCAGTTGCTTTAAAATACCAGAGCGATCTGCCAAGCCTGTGCATCAAAACAGCTCCTCTGCAAAAGGTCCTCTGAGGCAGCCAGTGGATGGACAAGTATTTTGCAAGAGTTTCAAATCCAGCCCAATTCATTCCTATTTTCAATCCTGAGATTCCCCTTCATATAGCAAGAACACCCCAAAATGTTTATGCCTGAGAGTTTTCTGTATTTTCAGCTCTTACAAAAACTTTGGAAAAGAGGATTAGTAGCACTAGCTGCCATTTGGGCAGGTGAGCTTCAAGAACAGCTCTGCAAACAATCTTCACTTGTGCCCCACACCATGGCCCTGGCAGTTCCAGTCCTACTGAGGGCTCAAAATGAAAAAAAAAAAAACAAAACCAAAAAATGCACAAATCTGCCAATCTACCTCATGACCTACCTGAGCCTCTCTCTCCTGTTCTCAACCTGGATGTCCTAAACAGGAGCATAGAAACATTTACCTAGACAAGAGCACTTACTGTATCTTATAGAAATCAAACCATGCTTGAGTAAAACCCCCAGCTTTCAAACTCACCTCACATATGGATTTTTAGAATCTCTCATTGCTATAGACTAATTCCTTGTGAACTCAAACACGTGAATGTTTGAATGGGTTTTTTTTTTTGCCAAGAGAAGTGCACAGTAGAAGCAGTGAAATAAGGTGACACTATTGAACACTGGTCTTGTCAAAAAATCATGGGAATACTTCCTGCAGGAAGATTTTTCCCCCCTATTATCTTACTAGTTGGCCCTTACATCGGTCACTTAAAGTGGTTCCTTGGTTCATAACGCACTTATCATTCCAATTTTTCTAAGGATGCAAACTTAGTTTGCAAGGAGCCAAGCAGATTTGGAAGATATTTTATCTTGTTAGGAAGTTCTTTGGCAAAAACATAGGAGAAAAACTGAGTGGCAGATAAGCCTGAATAACTGATCTGCATCAGCAAAGGTCTAAATTTAAGCTTCCAGACAAGTGAATTTATTCAACCAATGAACAAGCAGGGAGCAGCCTCTGAAAAACTTTAAAAACCTTTAATCCAGTAAAAGGAGGAAAAACAAAAGGCAGATCATACTGGTCATAACCAAGCCAAGATACAGAGGAAGCCTAAAACAGTAAGTTGGACCACTTCAAGTGTAAAAATGAGGAGGGAAAAAAAAACAGTAGAAAGGAAGCTAAACTTTGTTTTCTCCTATTATTAGAGGAGCACATCCTTCAAGCCAATGTCTGCTCTGAGCTCCAGAAAGCCATTTCTATCTTTTTGGGCAGGAAGAACTTGCTGTACCAGATATAGAAAAATGCAGTGAGAATAACTGGCCCTACTATGAGATCAGGATCTGGACTGCACATGAACTGCCTCGAAAGCCAAACTAACAAGAACAGGTAAATATAAATCCTACCTCCTTTGCCCAGCTCCCACCCAGCACCCTCATGGCACCCCACAGATTCTATTCCAGTGGCAGCGGCCTGTACTTAAAACATTTATGGTATTTCTCACAAATACCTAAATCTTTTGAATTTCAGTGGCTGGGAGGTTTATCACAAGCTCCATATACATCCAGACAATTACACTGCAAGGTTTCTGGAGTTATGTTAGGTTTTCCACCTTAGGTTAACACAGTGAAATCCCTTGCATTTGTAAACTGGAAAGTAGGACATCAAATAAAAACCCAGGTTCAAGCTCCTGTTCAAGGCAACAGTAGTTTTAGACATTATAAAAATCTGCAGATATCAGTAAAATAAAAGGCTACTGGAGTTTTCTCAAAATGGGAGAGATACCTTTCTGCTCTGTTAAGCACTGAAGAATTAATTCAGTGAGTTTTAATAATGCCTCTTCACAGGGAATTTCTGTGTTATTTCACACAAAATTTCATGGATGAAGACAAATAACTGCTCTTCATTTCTCTGGGTATGGTAACATATGTCAGGGAAAGAAAGGAAGAAAATATTTTATTTGCTTTACTGTGGTTCTCAAAACCTCATTCAGAATTGGGGCCCCATTGGTTACATGCTGTAAAAATGTCAGTGCAAACGAAGTTTCTGCCCTGAAGAGTTTACAAATAAGCACAGGCAGCAGGAAGGGATACAAACCCCATGTGCCAAAGCAATAAACTCTCTTCATCCCCTGCTCCCAGCTACCACTTAATTTGGTGGCTTATTTCTTCCAGGCATTGCAGGCAACGTGGTATCAGGAGGACAAATCTGACAGGGAGGTCAATGTTCCTCCAGGCCAACCCATCCCACATCCAAGCTGTAGGGCTGAAGGACTTTGAACAGCAAGCAGATAGGAATGCCAAAAAGCCTTTTCCATTTTCCCATTGCACCCTGCTCAGGATTGCTCTTTTTGGCAATGGCCTTACATCAAATACTGGTTTCACTGGCCAGCTTCTGTGAGCTCCCCAGCATCCACTCCTGGCTGCCTGGCTCCATATGAAGTGAATGTAAGACAGAAAACACAGTGCCACTCCCAAGAGCTGTCCATTAATGATTTTATATTTTTTTATCAGAAAGAAGATCTACAGGATGGGCAGAAACAAAAACAACCACTCTTGCCTCCAACAGCTGAGCAGAACTGCAACAACCAAGAAGACAAAGGGTACTTAATTCATGTGGTACAGCTAGAAAGCCCTTTCCCTCTCCCTCATGCACTAAATAAACTTCAGTTGTAAGCGCTTGAGTTTTTTCAAGGTTTTCAAGTTCAGTTTTTAGGTATTTTATGTAAACTTCAGTTACTTCAAGTTTAAGCTTTGCTGAACTTTATCTGAATCTCAGCACCTGACCTTTCCATTTATAATTTTAACATTTGATTTTTAGAAACATTGATCCTTATTTGCAAAGCTTTACCCATGCATTCTCAGCTGTACCAAAGAGAAAAAACCAAACCCCAAAGAAAACCTAACCCAATCTTAGCCATAAAGAGCTTGTGGTTGCAGGCAAGAAAGAACAGCCATAAAACACATGAAGAATCTGACAGTTTCAGATGGCATGGAAAGCATTCCAGGAGATAAACAGAAATGCAGAGAAAGCAGGATGGCTTTCCAGCTGTATCACAGCATCACTGGGATGAAAGTCAAAGCAGGATTTGCCTTTTTTTTTTTTTTTTGATGCAACAGAATTTACTTTTTACAGAATTATCCTGTAACATTGGTTTGAAGAGACAAAACTTTGATTTCAAGGTGCTTCACCAGGTAGTCCAAACTATATACATCCTACAGAATTCAGGAAAGCACTGATGCTGGTTATCGGCAGGGGAGCAAGACAAATATAATTTCTTTTATATATTTCTTTAAACAGGGGCACCAATAACCCACAGTGGGGCAACCTGCCTTATAGGCAACCCTTTAGGCAAAGGGCCCAGAAGCTGTAAAAGAGTTTGAAGAAATCCCAGTATTTCCTAGGAGCACACATTCACTTCCCTTGCTGAGCTGCATCACTTCCTTCTAGATGGCTGCACTACAAAAAATAAAACCAAGATTCTAAAACCACATCACTTCTCATTCAACAAAGCACAGTGTCCTTAATGGCACTCCTCCACACTCTGGTTGTCCAAAATGTTAATAAATTAAGTACTTGGAAATATCAAGAGGATTTGGTTTCAGGCCCTACAGAGCTGCTGCTCTAAACTACACAAGATAAATAAAGATGGGGAAGTGGTAAGTGAGGGGAGCAGAGAGGAGACCAACTGCCCATACAGAGAGGAATTCCTGCTGGAGCCATGATTTCATGCAAAGAAAACTAAAATAGCAATGTCTTTCACAAGTTTATTGTTCTCCCCTAGAGTCAGGGGAATTGCTAAGCTGGAATATCCCCCTTTTCTTCAGAGCGGTATATGACCTTTATTGTGTTGTATTACCCATCATCAGCCTCCCCATTTTTTTGTTATAACACAATTATTTGAAAAAAAGGCTCTTCTTGGTTTAATTTGGGGCTTTTTTTGTTTGTTCTTCTTTTCTTTTTCACCTGTGGCAAAAACTCTGAAAATAGAAATTAGAAATGACTTGATGTTGGTTTTATTACTTATATTTTCTTCTGTGGTCTTTTTCCTTGGTATGTTCCTGCAAAGTTGAGACCTGCAGTAAGTTACTCTCACCTTGTGGTATTAGTCAAGATTGTTCCATGAGTTTCATTCAACGCTGAATGAACACCAGAACTCATCATTCATAAAATGAATGAGTTTTCTAATCAGTGTGATCAGTGTACTACTGCCCTGTCCTTAAAACTCATGTGAAAGGAGACTGAAAAAAACCAGGACAAAACCTACAAACAGCTTTCACAGGAAAAATAAACCCACAGCCCAGTTCTTCAAGTACATGGAGAAATTTGTATAAATAGAGTAGCTACAATTGCAGTGACTAAAATAAACCCGAAGACAAGCACCATAATACCAAATGCAGAACAACTTTCTCTGTAGCTCTAATAATGAATGATTTTGTATATCTGGTCAGAAATGGGAGGCTGGAGGCATTAGGAGAAGTAACTCATCCCAAATGTATTTAGCAGACGCACAAGGAAGTGATACCACCAGCAAAAGTCACTGACCCTGGAAAGGAGAGGAGGTGAGGAAACAAGAAACCACACCTCAAACACACAGCAGCAAACAAGTTACCAGCATACTGCAGCAATGTGTTTAGTATCACAGCTGAGCCTACAACTACAAAACCTCCAGGTATTTGTGTACAATCATCTGAATTTATGTAACTCGCTGAACATGATGTTTTCTCACTAAATGGATTGCTTAGGAATAAAAATACATCTCTCATGCAGCATTTCCACAGGTGATACTGCTTCCCAGCTGTGTCCTGTCTGCAAACAAAAACATATGCTGCCACTCAACTACAGATGAAACAGGAGTTTCTTTTGGATACAAGAGATGAAAAGGAGGCTTAAAAGATGTTTTGTGTTGGTCTGGTTCTACCATCACTCTCCTCCAAAAGCATGGAGGTAACCCCAGCAAGGCGCCCTCACAAAAACCAGACACACACAACTTCCTTTCACAAACAGAAAAGAAACTTCACAAAAGTTCAGAAAAAAAGAATTTAAGAATATATTTAATTGCAAAATCTGCCTAAAATCCATTGGATTTTTTTCTCTACATTGTTAGGAGCCACAGTACTGTGGCCTGCACACACAAGAGCTCACCAAGCAGCAGTGGGGGAGTTGTAGAGCTGAGCCACTTGCAGAGGGGCTGGAGCTCACTGCAGCACAAGCTAACAGAGCATCACTGATTTAATTGACTGATGATTTAATAAAATGCCTTGGATATAGATTAACTTGCTTTGCTCAATGTAGCTCAGCTTCCTGGCAGCAGGAACTGGCAGCACACTGTTCCTGGGCTGACCAGGGGCTGCACCCACCCCCTGCCTCACCCAAACCTTTTACCATTACCCTTCTCAAAATAATGAAGTGCAACACAAAGCTAACACACAGGCAAGCAGATACACACACATAAAAAAATAAGCTTAAGCCTTATCCATGCTACAGTAAGTCCGTAACTCAGCTTTGCCAGCCCAGTCTTGCTCCAGAGACTAATACCTAGCCAAATACCCTTAGCCTCCACATGAAATTTCTTCTTTTGGACCATTTAAATCTCCTAACTGTCAAAAAAATCATCACCTGGATTATTTAATTCCTGCCCAAAGCTTGGGGAGATATGAAGCAGTGTTGGGCTAACAAAAACAGAACTTTCCCCATGCAGGGGAAGGCGGAGATCCCTCTCAAATCTGTTTCCCTGCCCCATCCCTTCATCTATTAAGGAGGTATGAAAAACAAACCTCCAAAACTCAAATCACAGCAGCTATCTCTTTCCAGTTTGTATGCCCAATTTCAAATAAAGAAAGATACTGTAAAAGTTGGAAAAACAGAGAGTAAAAAAGGATTATTAGCCAGCTCTAATTATACAAACTGATCTCATCCTCTTGTCATAAGCCTCTTTCCTGTTTCCGGAATCTATTTGTGCTACAGAAAGACCAGCCTTTTGTAAATGTCCATGGGTCATCAACACATGGTGATTAATTTCCCATTTTACAGTACACACATACTGTCAAGCAATTCTCTTGTAATCCAATATAAACCTGCCCTCACTTGTAAATTTTTTCCTCTAACATATTACAAAAGGCAAACAGTACTTAAGATACCGATTTGTAAAATCTAAACAACATTTCAAAAGGAGGCATCATGCTTCTAATAATAAAATAAAAATCACAGACCACATCTTCAGTTCAAGTAGCTACATCCTAATAAAGTTAAGACCTAACAGTCGACTTGAATTAAAGAGCAGCATGTACGCAAAAGCACACATATGTTTATACTCAAATTAAGTCTTCCAACAGGTTCTGGAGCAGCTGTTTCACGTATGCATGAGACTTTTATCTCAGGCTCAAATTTTAACTTCCAGAAATCCTTAGCAGACATTCTAGCTGCCTCCTCAAATGAGAGAAATCCAATTTATACCTTCCTATACATTTTGTCATTTGAATACAAGTTTTGGCAGTAAACTGTGGGGAAGCTCTCAGTGACAACCAGCTCATGTTTGTAAGGGTGATTCTTGACTTTGGGAGTTTAACCAGGAACTGCATGAAAATCCCCAGGTATCAAACTGAAGCATCATGCAAGTTACTGGTTACCTTTGAAAACAGAGATGCATTATATAGGAAGGCAAAGAATAAAGGGAGGCAAGAACAGGCTTTGGGCAGTATTTCAGCTCTGTGCATAAAAGGATAAACACAGTGGAGAGCTGTCAACAGAAAGGAGGTGCCTACAGCCTTATACATGCACTGGGAGAGAGCAAAACCTCTAACTATTGATTCCTGCACTTCTTGACTACAGCATGTGTCCAGATTTTTTCTCCACTTCACTATTCTCTGACTCTTAAGGCTGTGCTGCTTTAGGAACTATACTGAGCAATGATGGTTTCAGTAAAATAAACAACATCCCCAAGCCTGAGAGCTGAGCAGTAAAGCCCTACTTCTTGCTGTGCTTCCCAAACCACAGCATTGTATTGCATTCCCAAAAACACAGGCTTGCAGTAGAAAACGATCCATGATGCCCAAAACACAACACACACTTTAATGATGACAAATATTAAATATTTCCTAGCATCTACAAACAAGGAGGTTACCCAATGCATTTTTTAATAAAGGCATGCACCAACCTTAACTCTCCATGGCAGAGAGTTTTAAGTCACAGGATGAGTTGGAAAAAAATGGCATCAAGACCAAGATGCAAGGCATGTTTCTGCTTGAATTTTTGTCTAAGAACCTTCAGTGCACAACATTTTAATGTGCTTTTTTTCTCTGAAGAATACATCAGACTCACTTTTCCCTTTAGGCTCCATTTTGCAAATGCTGCCACTGCGGCCCTAGGCACTCCAGACTTACTCAGGAAAAGCCTGGCTGACACTTTACTCTAGAAGAGGAAAATTTCATCAGAAACTTCAGGTTCAGCACAGGTACTCCTGTAGGAACCTCATTCCCTATGGCACAGCATGACCACATCTGACACTGCAGAATTACAAACTGTTTCTTCATAATTGCTCCTCTCCTTTCAACTGACAAAACGATGGGAAAATGTTCTTCTCTAAATATATACTTTAGGCAGTGAGAGAACATGATCATTTTGCTGAAATATCCTTTCTGAGGCACAACAGCCCAAAAAATGCTCATCATTCACTTAGCAAATGCAATGATGGAGTCCTTTGGTGCGGCATTCCCTGCAAGGAAAACCAGAGCTCTGTTCCCAGGACTCTGTATAGCACTGGGAATATCCCACAGGAAGTAAAACCCCAAGCAACAGAAAATATAACATACTTAGCCCAGAAAAGAGAGAACACCCACTCAAGCCCCATTTTTAAATAAATTAAAGCATCAAATAACAAAAATCCAGGTAAGCACAGTTTGTACCCAGTTCCTCTACCCCACCTTCTGCACCTGCAGCACGTTCATATGCAAAACCTCACATTTTGTAGACAACTAAAATAGTTTCTTTTCACTGCCTTTACAAAGTGACCTTTCAGGCTGGTCCCTCAGGAAATGAATGGGTTAAATGCCCACAGGTCCCAGCCTCCCCAGTAAATCATTTATTACCCCAGCTTGGGGACAAGGAGCTCTGCAGAAGCGAGAGCCCACGCTGTGCAGCTGTTCCCAGCCAGGCAACTCTCCACAATTATGTTATAACACAGGATTAAGCTCGAGGAGTGGAAATCCGTCCCTTCACTGCTGAAGGCTTTTTTATTTTTTTCAAGTTATGCAGCTATTTTAAATGTTACAGAGCTCATTAACATGAAGTTCATTAAGCAGTAACCGCTTTATAAATGAAATGAAAAGACTGTCATTATAAGCACAATTATGGAAATGCTAGACCAGCAGGTAGAAAAAGGAAAGGGTATGAGAATGCTGCTCCTGAACTCCAAATGAGCCCTTCTTTTTTTCCCAGATCCTTCAGAGGAGGCACGCCCAGAAATCAGATGTGAGGCAGAGGCTGGTTCCCAGGCAGGACTTCAGGTGAGCAGCTCTTCCAGCCTGTGCTGGGCCTCCCCAGGTATTTTGCTGTTGCAGCTGAATGCAAAAAGTCATCCCCCTTGGTCACCCCCAGAAAGGGTCTGGAATCTTCCTCAGCAGTGAGCACTGCTTTCTGCAACTCACCACGCTCCCCAAATTAGCAGAAAGTTAAGAAACACTATGACAAATCAAGCCACAAATTGCTTCTCCGCAGCTGGTGTCGTGCATTCCTCCTTTAAACTCGGAGGATAGCTCTCAGCAAGCCACTTATTCATTCCTGATAAAGCAGGTTCCATTCATAATCATGCCAAGGACTTCATTTCTTTCTCAAGGTCTGAAAATAGGTATAATTCCACTGCTCAACTCCACAGAAAAAAGGAAAACCCAAATAATTACAATACATACTTGTCTCTCTACAAGTAACAACAGTTTATGATTAATCCACCCAGCTGTTGCCACAGCTCAGTAACACCAAACGATTTGGATTCAGTCTCATTAAAGCACTGGTCTTGTAGGGAAGACTATGGAAATTATGAGGCATTGCAGAAGGTAAACAGGTTAGGGACAGCAGGAGGAGAAAAGCTTGCCATTCCTTCCTCCCTCCCTTGACAGAGCTCACACATGGCAAGCACCCATTCCCAGGCAAGACTCTGGCAGTTTCTTTGCTTCAGGCTAAAAGTTTTTACACATTCAAGTCTTTTTGGAGAGAAAGGGTGCAAACTCCATGAGTCAAACCAGCTCCTGTCAGTATTGCAATAACCATGTACTCGCTTTTAGGTCAGATCCATCCTGTGATCTGGTTCACCACACCAAGAAACTGGTGTTAGCTGAACAAGAAACCCAGAAGCCTCAACAACATGACTGCTTCGGGGCAGACAGACCGACAGCCGTGCCTCAGCTCTGATCCCAGCCGGCTCCCGTGGAAATCCTGGGGCTGAAACCACATGCCTGGCCCAGGGACATGAAAGCTGTATCTTAAAATATTAGGGAAAAACAGCTGATGTTTTAAGTATTACATGCTATTTTATACCGTGTCATCTGGTTGATACAGGAGACAACACCATGTATCCCTTTTCTACTTCCACCACAAAGAGACTGTATTTTACGGCAAAATAACTTGTTGAATTTGTTTATGCCATTGTAATTGCTTTGATACCAGCATCCCCTCCTCCTGTCAAGGCTAACTTTGACAAATGGCTTGACAATGGGCAAAGCCATTTTCCTAAACTCCTAATCCCAATTTTGGTGTATACCTGAAAGAGCTGCCAAAACATTTAACCTTACTTTAACTGCATGAAGCAGTACAGGTGACTCCAAGATGTTCTTCAGGTCGTTCCCACACCAAGCAGGGAGAAGTAGGGCAGGTCACAACACCCAGCTCCTGGAAAGGGGAAGAAGAAGAAAGAGTCACCAGGTGCAAGGGTCAGCTTGGCTGAGTGCGGTCCCAACACCCAAATTGGCACTGCAACACCTTCACCCAGGGGGATGGAAACCATCCTCTCCCTCATTAGCCATATGAGACATGTGTTGATTTCTGCAGCAGTCCCATGTGGTTCCATAAGCACACACAGGACAATGGCCACATTATGGACAGAGCTATTTATAGACACACGTGGGCATCTGGCACCACACCTAAGAATAACTGCACTGCTGAGTTGTATTTGCTGCTGCCCTGCTATTTGGTTTATCCCCAAAGCTGCTGATCTGCTGTCCATCACCATATCCCAAACAACTAAGCTGGCTTTGCATCCTTCAACACAGCCTCTCCCAGACAGACTTCATCAAACTCTTTGTGGACTCCCTTATACCAAGGTGTTTTAACAAGAACAAAGGTAGATGATGGCAGATGGTGACCAGCAGATGAAGCCCAAATCTACCAGGACATGTCTGCCAAACCCTTCTGGGTTGCCTACACTTTTCCACAGGCTGATTTCCTTCTCTGGGGCAAAATCTACTCAATAGATTCATCCATAGAGATGGTCTCCAAAACACACCTAAAAAGAGCAGTTAAAGTGAATCTAATGTCAAAAGGTGAAAAAGCCAAGGTTGGGCTTTAGCTCATTACATGCTATGTGGGAGATTTTATTAGCTAAATCAAAGTTATCAAGGTAACTCAGACCATCATTTGGTTACCACACCTGGAAAGGTTGTGTGCACACACACCACCAAACACAAGCATAACACACCAACTGCTTCCTCCTGTTCTATCAGAGAGAGAGACTCTGCCCCTGCACTCTCCCTGTTGGGAAAACATCCATAATCTGGGAATGTCACAGCCTGAGCCAACCTACCAACCTCAAAGTGCAATTACAAGCACAGAAGTAACAATGGCAAAACTAGTTACCAGCTGAGAAATCAATTGTACTGTGTGAATTAGCTGGGGACGTACAGGACTGGAAGGTGAGGCACTGCATAACAAATATCACTCCACCTACTCAAGAACTGCATCACCTGAATACCTCAATATTGGTTTTACACAATGTTTTTAGATTAACAGCTAAAAGTCTCTTTTATCCATTCTGCTGAGAAATGGGGAGAGTATTTTAAAAGGCATTACAAGGTACTGTGTTCTACTACAAATATGTTTATTTAGATATAGACCAAAGAGGAAAAACAGAAAAAAAATCTTCCTTTTAAAGCATGAGGATTGTGCATGAATTCCTTCATCACCATGTCACACACTTCTGAATTACATTCTTATGCCAAACTACTGGAGCTGAAAGTGGAATTACCTGAACTCTTAAATCCCAGTTAAGAGCGAACAAACACTCTTTGGATTCATTAACCAGTAAAAAACACCCTCACAGTCACAAACAAGCAGACTGGAACTTTCCTCTGGCATTTTTATAGTGTTGATTTCAGGACCTCAATTCAGAAGATGGTTACTGTTTGATAAAGCAGTGATTAACTATTTGCCATCCTGTGTTGATCTCTAAGGAACAGCTCTTTCCAAGGCACATACGACAACAATACAGTGGTTTCACTTGTTTATGAGGCACTGATAGCTTGGCTTTTATTACTCTATTTTGTATATTTTGGCAGAGAAAGCAAGGTTTTCTGCTATCCCTTTGAACCAACAAGGACTGTGGGTATGGCTAACATTGCCAGGGTAGATAGTGAGCATGCTGTGAATCACTGCAGGTTTTTCCACATCTCCACTAAGGAATGAGGATGTGTGTATGGCAAGCTCACTTGGATGCTCAGGAACTGGAAAGTATTAGCAACGGGAGAAAATAAACTGGCCTAGAAATGAAAAATTAAAATAGATCATAAAATTCTTCCTCACAGTTTTTTGGCTGGTTTTATTTTGTGGGAGTTTTTAGATTGCTACAAGAATAAGCAAGTAATGTTAAAAAGTCTTATATATTTCAGTTCTGTATGTAAAGCCTGTAGAATCAGTAAGACTGTCCACATCAAACTACCAATTCCCCAAAGAACTGATTTCTGCTTCCCATGAAATCGTTATGGGACAACCCTGCATGCCTAAGCACACCCATTTCAGAAGGATTTCCCCATGGGGATTTCTTCTCCTCCTCCTCCTTTACTGGGAAATCATTACCAAGCGTTGATGAACACTGACATAGCTCTCATTTTCTGAATCTCAAAAAGATGGGTTTAAAAATTATGTTTCATGGGGGAGCTCATACTGCTTTACAAATGAAAAACTACTCAGTATTATCACAAGAAAATGAAGACATACAGTAGCTTTATAAAAAGCAATTTGATTTCTCCTTGGCTCTGCCAATACTCCAAATGACCTGTAACTCTGGATGATTTCTGTCTAAAAGGCCCTATAGTCATGAGATCCCACAGTGCCCACTAAAGTAAATGAGAATATAAAGGAGAATCCTTTTGACATCTGCCTTTACACAACTTATTTTGCTTGACTTTAATAAAAACACGGGAAAAGCCCCATCTCTTTTGTTTGGACACAATTATTTGATAGCAGACTGTTTATGGTCTTGCTCCCTCCACACTGATTTAGCTAAAGCACAAATTACCCAGGCCACTGAAGAATTACTAAAACACTGTATGAAGAGAGAAGAAAAGAAAATTTAAGAACAATGTTACAGTTAGTTAGAATTTTAAGAAGACAACATTAACTGGCCCTGTGGATTATACATGCAAATTGCTGTAAGAGATGAGTCATTTTACCAAGAAAACCCAATAGCTTAGAGGTGATCTGCATCTGATACATCCTCAAGAGGCAGAGGAGTAAAGCATGAAAATATATTCTTGTTACATTTCTAAATTAAATGAACAGCAGTGAACACAGAGAAGAAATTATTCTGTGTTGATAATCTATTTGAGAGGAATCAGTTGGGAGTCTTAAACATGCTTGATAGAGTCCCAACATGTGGAACGCAGGGTTTCCAGTTACTTTGCTGATTCTCCCCAGCTAACTCCCACCCTTCCCAAACACTCCCCAGTGCCCAGCACAGAGGAAACCACTCCTCAAATTGCTCTTTTTTCCCTGAACCCAAACCTATTTTATTTTTCTGAGAAGTGTTCTATGTTTTGTTGCTCTGCCATCTGAGCACTTTGACATGTCAAATGAGTTACCTCACCATCTGGTTGTAATTGCCATTGCAAAGCTTTCAACAAATTCAAAAAGCAGCACCAAGATGAGGGCACTAATAGTCTAGGAGATGGACAGCTGATTATTTGAAATTCTTTGATACAGCTGGGATTATCTGATACAGAACCTTTTCATAGACAAGATACCCAAGCACAACCAGTCCCCAGCACCCAAACAAACCCCTGGGGTATTTCTGAGTTTTGGCTGCTGCCTGCTATAAAGCCTCCTCACAATTTCATATCAAAGGCTATCAAGGAAAACACTGCTTCTTCTCCTCATCTCCTAAATTGCTGGGTGTACAGCTGAGTGCTGCTGCAATCTCTTGCTCTGAACACACAGCCTATACTTGCATTCCGTGATATTCTCATTACAGGACCTCCTTTTACTGCTTCTGCTGCATTTAGCAGGAGACACTGGATCACAAGACCTTTCCAGAAGTTTGGTTGATGGTCAGAACTGTATTTCCTAATTCCTTAGGGAAGGGAATCTGGACACACTCCTTGGACAACCAGAGGATCACACCCAGCCAGCATGGGTTTAGGGGAAGGCAGGTCCTGCTTGACTAACCTGATCTCCTCCTGTGACAGGGTGACCCGTTTAGTAGATGAAGGAAAGGGTGCAGATATTGTCTGCCTACAGTTTAGGAAAGATTTTGACACCTTGTTTCATAAGCCCAACTCAAAAAGATTTATATGTAGTTTTCAAAAACTCTTAATTCTGCAAACAGGCTCTCCTCCTTCCTCTCTTCTCTACCATGATATTCAGGTGACAGTCTCAATGAGTTGTGCCTCTTGCTAGAGCAGGGCAAAGCCCAAAAAAAAGCCCCTTCAGAAGACCAGGGAACAGAGGAAGCATGAACAGTGAAGGCAAGGACTACATCAGCATGGCCATCATCAAGAGCTACCAACACAATGCCTCAAAGGCACAGGAAAATGCCACTTAACCACAGTTCCCCACTTAATAGAATGGGCCTATTTTCTCTGAAATAACTGGGTGCAGGTTGTGACATGCCAAGCCAAACATTTCCTGGGAAGATGACATGTTACCCCCAGAACTGGAAATGCACCCTGAGAGAAGGCAGAGTGGTTGGAAATAAGGTTCATGTGAAAATTTCAGTTTGATGGCTTGTCTGGTCCATCACCCAGCTCAAAGCAAGGCCATGACATGAAGGTTATGAAATTACCCCCATGCTTTCATTGTTCAAAACCTCCCAGTCAATGTGGCCTGTTTCTCAGTTCCTGTATATAAAATTGAGCTAAACAAGGTAATTAAGCTTCCACACCACAGAAGGAAATCAAACTCACCAGCAGTGCAAAGCATTCCTGCTCCAGCCATGAACCCTACAAAATTCACGTGTTTTATATGACTCTCACCATGTACAAAACTGATTATCTTCTTCATTTCCGCAGTTTACAAAAATACTCAATAAAATAAATAAATATTTACTGTACTTAGAAGCCTTGTGACAAGGAAGGGAACGCGTACCTGCTGAAACCAAACACCATCATATAACATGCACTGACACATCAATACAAAGCTTTCTCCTACATGTTAAGCAGGTATCTTGGTATAAAATACAAAGAAGAAATCTATATTCTTGTCTCCCACTGCAGCTCCCTCCAAGCCCAAGGTCCCTCTGTGATGAGCCCCATGGATGCAGCAAGAATCCCTCCACCACACTGTTAAACAGAGAAATGCTGAGAGGGGACACAAAGGGACAGAAAATGACACAACTTGCCCGAGGCGTTAGAGATGGCTGCCAGCAGTGTCTGTAATCTGGATGGTATCACCTCTCCACCCTTGCAGCAGTGACGGTTCCCCCTTTCTTCAAAAGCCGTCTCCATCCCCACCCGCTGCTGCTCGGCTCTGCCACGCAACCGTGACATTAAATCACTTCACTGCTCGACTCAACATGTCACTGGAGCTGCCCAGCACTTAATTATATGAATTAGGAGATCTGTATAATGGACCTAAACCAGTAATGAAAGAGAAGGTTTAATGATGCAACAAAAACCTGCAACACAGCACTCAGATCAGGGGTGGGTTACACAACAGCTCGAACAATTCAGCATTTAGGCTGCAGACTTGCATAGAGCACATCACATTTTCCCAGAGCCATCATCTGACTCCAAGCATGTGAGATCCACTCAAACACACCCTTCCTGTCTCCCTTGCAGCAGAAGCTCAAGGACGAAGGTAAGGCTAAGTTTTTGAGCAGTAGTCATCCACATCCAGGAAAAGAGATGCCCAAAGCAAAGCCAGCCCTTTTCCTAAACTCAAACTCAAAAAGATTTATATGTAGCCTGTCCTAGCAACCACTTCTATCTCGCAAGTAGTGCCTGCTCCTCCCAGCATTAACACTCCCATTGCACAGAAATTACATAACTCCAGTGAAACCTGTTCAGTTGACAGCTGGAGTGACTTTTGCATTGTGCCATGTGAGCTAACTCCCAGCTGCAGCCTCGTTTAAGAAAGTAGCATGAGCACAGCTTTAACAGAGATATCACCCATGAACTGACAGCAAATAAGATAATTTAGGTATTTGATGAGCACTCAGTATGAACTGTTCGTATGGAAGAGAATGTTCCTACCCCAAGATTTCTGAATGGAGTTTATTACTAAATAAGCTCAAATACTTCCAGATAGTATTGATTTATATTCATAGTACTTATATAGCTTAAGGGAGAAATCATTTGGTTTGAAATATTCTTTTAGAACCTATTGACTTTTCATGTCAATAAACACAATACCAAATTGCATCTTACCAGGCTTATTTTACTGGTTTTTTTTTTCTTTTTGTAAAGTACTCAGATGAAAAGCACCATACCAGCATCATGGCTGAGAAGTATTATTCAGATTTCAAAAGCAGTTAAGTACCATGGCCAATCCATATGTTCAATATTAAAGGGCTCATAAGAAATTTGTCAGGACCAAAACTGCAATGGGGAAGGAAGAGTGACAGCATCAGCTGGGAAGCTGCTTACCAATATTTGCACGTGCTTGTTCAAACAAAAGCCTCAAGAAGAGATGCTGTGCCTTATCTAGAAACCCTTTAAAATGCCACTAGTATGCCACTGTTCATAACAGATAAATGCCATACTCTATTCCTCTGTCACCTGTAAAATACACTATTAATTCTATTAAAATCCACTCTGGTAACTGTGGTTACCATTCCTGTTGACTTTTGCCATGGCAGAAGGTAGCACAGGGTGCTGTTACAAGCCATTTGCAGCTGCAACAGATCTGCATTTACTACATCAAGGCAGATGGCTGGGAACAACCAGCATGCAACCACAGAGAATCTTTTACCCTGCAAACCCTTCAGGAAGTTGACAGATTTGCTTTCATATAGCTCAACTTCTCTTTTCCCTCCCTCTAAACAAAAAGACTGTTTTCATTCAGCTGCTAGTTTTTTTCCCCTTTACAAATGCAGACACCTGCAACAAGTTCCTCTTTAGAGAGGCAGATCATAGCAAGGCAGTGTATTATGAGTAGAAAAGCAAGGGATGTTATCAAGTAGCACTAGCACATGGCACAGATTTTTCCCAGTACCCAAAGAGCCCAGGGCTTGTAACTCCAAGTGCATGCCAGGGGAGGAAGTGAGTTTTTGCCACTAGCAAAAAGATTCCTGAAACAAGTCAGCAAATGCTCATATAACCTCTGTCTCAAATTCTGACATCAAATACAACCTGAGATTAACTGAGCCTGTTACTGGCTCTGCATTCACACAGCAAAGTGAAATCCTGGAGGTGCCTGCATCCTCCCATGTGTTTCACACGTTGGCTGGAGGTAGCCACAGTAAGACCTACTCATTGTTTTCTCTGCAAAGCACACTCCTCCCCGTTAATCAAGAGTTCCAACCAGTCACCCAACTAGCACTGTGATGACTTCACTGCCAGCTGCTAGGCATCTTCAAAAAAACAAAAACAAATTACATGAGGGCCACCGTCACTTACTGAATCCAACTACAGGTACACCAGGCTATTGGGCAACTTTGCTGACGTACGTGCCAGTACATCAGGGATTTACTCCCCAACCATCCCCTGAAGCAAAGGATCTTTAGTCACAGCAATGACAGCAGTTTTCACCCAACAGAACATGCTCCCCCTCCTCACCTGCCCCAAGCAGGTACAGCTTTTTGCTCAGAGAAGGAAAAATAAGAAGTTAAAGCCAATATTGTCGGGACACACCCTTCTCTCAGTGCACCTGCAAATGACCACTTGTGCAACAGCACCTGAGTGTCAACAGGACTGTGGGCACTACCCAGGCACACACACAGCAATCAAGCAGAGGCACTACCCGCATTTCCATGTGCACAGATGGTTTTCAAGTGCCTATCTACACCTATGCAGATGGTGATTCACCTCTTGCAAACCCAGCCTCAAACTGCCACTAACTCCTCTTTCCCATATTCCTACAGCTGTAGCTAATCTTCCAGCCAGACATTGCCCGCCTTCCTCAGGACATGACTGTCATTCAGCAGAGCACTAAACAGGGTTAGCCAGTAACAAAACAAAACTAAAAACTTAATGAAAAGTAATTAAAACTCCCTGGCAGGTTTTCCTGAGGTGGGAGGGTATCTTCAATTACACCCATAGTGTTTTCGATACAGCATGCATAGCCTTGTCAATATTGTTTAGAATTAGGAGTTTTTGCTCCCCACTTTGACTGAGCTGATCACAGCCTGCTTGCGGTAACACATTTTGGTTGCCATGTGACCCAGAACAAGACCCTCAGAAAGTATCACCTCTATGCACAAAGTGCATCTTGCAGCAGGCACCAGAGGAGTTTTTCCCAGCCACACACACATAGATGCTCACTAGTTTGCCCCTACACAAAAGCTTTAACGCCACAGATTTAATAACCTACCTGCTAGTCCAAGAGCACAAATAAATCCCCTACTTGACAAGAGAGATGAAAAACCCTAAAAGTAAAAGTAGTGCTCTGTAAACTATCATTCCATGAAACAGATACCTGTGCCCACACTGACTGGCCCTTGATCAGTGTCTAAACCACAGACACAGTTGTGTGGTCATGGGGCACATGTTTGCTCAACACTTCTGTTATTGTCTTCTGAAGGACAACATTTTAAGACAGGGATCATACCACAGTATTTTATATTATTCTTACCTTGGGTCAAATGTTTTTATTCTCTGTGCTTTTCATTTGCTGATACTTGAGCTACCTTTATCAATATAGTAACTTCACTTTTGGAGTTTTTTTTCCCCCCTCCATAGCACGTAGGGTGCTATGCCCTAGCATAGCACGTAGGGTGCTATGCCCTATGCAGCAGACTTTACACATTATTCCACACATGACATCTGCTCTAAACAATGTTTTTCTGATCTATATTTACAAAATGCTCCAATATACACTTTGTTAATGACAACTAAGGACACATGAACTTTTTCCACAGCATGTTTAGGACTAGAAAGAGTTAAGCATAAATGGTCATCAGCATGTCACTGCTTTCTAACTTCCACGTGTTCTATGCACAAAGAACAAGAAATAATATGCTTTAGATAAATGAATAAGTTCTGGCATTTCAACAAACAGAAAATAAAGACAACAGAATTTAATGTCTGTTCAGAAATCTAAACAAAGTAGGGGTTTAGATGAAGAAACGTATTCTGAGAAATTCACCACACATTCCCCGATCCATTCAATTTTCTTCCTAGCAGTTTCAAATAATCATTCTTATCCCCACCAAAACAAAAACACAAGGGGTGCAAGCCTACAGCACAGGCATTTAGCACTAGAGGTTGCTAGAGATCACAGACAACTCATGAAATCCCAAGAAGTGGTTGGTGCCACAGGTGAAAAAAAATGCCCCTTCACTGAGAGTCACAGCATCACAGAGAATCTCAAACAGCCTTTGGAAAAGGGAACAGATCTCACAGCTCTTGGATCATCCAGGGAAACCTGACACTGGGAATACACAGCTCAACTTTAGAGGTGCTTTTCTACAGATCACTGCCAAGCCTCCTCCAGTGAGGGATTTCATCTCTAGTAAGGTTTCAACTGCCAGCCCCAAGCAGTTGCTACCAAGAGGTTTTGTTCACCCCTGAGTTGCCACCAGCCACCTATCTGCTGCTTGCTGGACCAAGGATCAGCCAGGTCAACACCCACATCTCTTTAGACACATCAGTTTTCTGCTGGAGCACGTTTCCGATGTGCGAGAGGAGCCTGAGTGCTGGGACATCCCAAGGAAAGCCCTGTGCCTGCCCTCCTCAGGCATCCCTGTGCACTTGGAGGGGAGCCAGCTGAGAAACCCGGGGCTTTCCCCAGGGAAGGGCTCCTTCTGACATCTGAATTCTTAGGGGTGACGCAGGAGGAAGAGATCACCTGAGAACTTGAGGCGGAGGAAGGACAGCCCGAAGAAGCCAATTAATTCCTAAGCAACAGAGATCTTCCCATACAAACCTCCAGAGAGGCCATGAGCTAGGGGATATGCATGTGATTAAGGAGGAATGGTAAAGGTGGGGTCAGTCATGGCAACAGAGAAAAACGAGGTTTTTCCAGTGTTTCCACAGGAGATAAACATCTACTACTGAATTTTATTTATTTCAGGGTGAGAGGTTGTTCTTTTCCTTTTTTGAGATGACATTAGAGTCAAAAGCAAGCATTAGGATTATTCAAGTTCTATTGCTTCTGTTAAAGGCTGAAGAATTTCACCTTCACATTCCTCTCAAACCCATGACTTTAGGATTAGGCCCATTTCTAAACACTTACAGGAGAAATTCAAAGTTGGAAACCAAGCCAAATAACCCCAAGGGATTTGTCTTCAGTAACTTTTCCACAATTTGAACTACAGCTGTTTTCCTTTACAAATTCCACCTCTCAACTGCCAGAGCACCAGGAGAGGAAAACAGAGAAGTGCTATGGTTGGAAACAAAAGCTCAACACGGAGATGCAGCAAAAGATCAAATCCAGTTCTGCTGCAAGCAAGACTCTGACCAGTAACGCACTGATTTAGTTCCTGCTGTGCAAGAACACTTGAGGTTGAACTTTCTTTTTGCATCCTCAAGGGTACAGAACAAAATTATGAGCCAACCAGGACTAAAAGGTTTCTCTGCACCGCTGGAACAAGCAAATAATTTCTCTGACCTATTTTAAAATAAAACATGAGTCTCCACTGGAAGTAAAAACCAAGTTCTTTATTCAAATCTTGCATGCCCTACCTGACCATGGTTTTGAAGCATTTCTGCCAGCGTCAACCATTCCTTAAGCAACTAAGGAAATGAAATACAAAATATTAAATAATATAGAGGGTCAGATCTAAACCAACAAAGACAAGGAAATTGCAAGTTAAGCTTCTTGCTCTGCCCTTGATTCACCTTGTTTTGTTCAGCTACTGCTCTGTTCCCAGACCCTTCCTCCCCGCCAATGCCAAGAGCAACAGGATACAGAAAACAACGCAGTCTAAACATAGGTGGCAATCCCTCCTATCCATGTCTTGTCACCCAAAATCCCAATACAAGCACATCTGGCTTCTTACTTCAGGAGCCTTGCTGGAAGTAATTGCTGCAGCACTGCTTGGCAGGAGGTCCAGATGTGTTCCTTCCTTGGGGTGCTGGGGGCATTCTCTGGCCAATATCTCCAACACAAGGGGTTGCAGAAGCAGGACAAACCTCACATTCTACTATCATGCACAAAGAACAATAAATTGTGAATGATATTTATATTCCCAAGAAGAAGGATCACAAGCTGCAGAAGGGAAAAAGAAGCAATGCTGAAACTCTGGCAAGCCAAAGTCTTTCTAAAGTAGAACAAAATGCAATCTTTATTTTAAAGGCCTCCAAGATGGCAGCTCTTCTTCACCAAAAGCACATACTGTTTACAGTCAGAGTCTGTGTTTGCAGCACTTCAGTGATGGATTAAGAAGTTTTATAAACTTGTAAAGAGAAGTACTTCAAAATCTGTGCATTAAGAAAGCATATATGTTACATAAAAGACAAAACATGGGCTAAATATCAAGTGCTGTTACAAATTTGGGAAAGACTAAAAGCATCTTTTCCATACTCTATGGGAAGGATCCAACATAGGACACAACTGCTTCATTGGGAAAAAATGCACATGGCTCAAAGCCTACAGGCTGTCTTCGGATCAGATGCAAATGATGAGTATCTACAGAGGGTTTTAAAGAAGGGCCATGCAGCAACCCACCACTGTATTTTAAAGGGATTTACAATATTACTCCATTTCTTCTTCACGTTGTCTTTCAACAGGACAAATCTTTCTCGTGGCATAGTGTAAAACTAAAACCTTAGATGAAAGACAAGAGCGCCAGTGTGGAGATTGAAGATGCGCAAAACAAGCTGGTGACCTCCTTGGGAAGCATAACACAGGGAATAAAGTCCACTTCAAGGATCCATCAGGTCTCTGTTTTGCTTTTCTTTTCTCAGCTGAATATATTTGCCAAAAGAATTTCTCAACACTTTCCAGCTGTAAATCAAACCCTCTGCCCTACTACTGGACCTTAATCTTCTAGGAATATCTCACAGTTCAGTCACAGGTCTTCCATCCCAAACCATGGAGATGTCTTTTATTAGCAGTGCTATTTCCACAAGCATCCAGGGTGTTAACGAGCACCACATGCATAGGGATGAGGAGATGGAGGAAGTTCATAAAAAGGTTTGCTCACTATGAAAATCATCTTCAAATTCCCACGAGTATGGTTCCACAAACACTTACTTGCAGTAAGGCAGGTTGCATTATTCTCTTCTCTCTTGCCCAATTGTTACTATTACTGGATTTGGCAGGGCAGCATGTGACAGAAAAATGCAGCTGCATTTTTGGCTCAGACGCCTCTACAAGAGCCTGTGAGTCATGAACCAAAAGGCCCACAGAAATGCAAAAGAAAAGAATGCAGATTCGGTGTATGCACTCCTGCATAGTCTTGATGCATGTAAATGACAAAAACAGAAACAATTTTGAAGTCAGGTAACTTACCTTTAGTCAGGTAAGTTGGACTCCCTCTGCCTGAGGGACATTTGACATAGAAACAGAATGGAAAGATTGCCACTGACCACAGAGTGTCTGAGCCACACAACACAGCACGTGCCCAGATGTGCCTCTGAGCTATGCTTTTCTACAAGTCTAGAGTAATGGAGGGGTTTTGGTGGTCTTGGTTCTTTTTGCAGAATGTTTCCCAAGAAGCTCAGCCTCATTCCCAAAGCCTAAGGCTGAGCTCTTCCACAACGCTGCGTTGTAGTAAAAAATCCCTCATCGGTTGGCACTTAATTGCAATCAAGTTCAAAATGCAACAGTTTGTGTAAAATGTGTCAATTTGTTCTGATTACCTACGTGACACCTGACCATGGTGTCACCTCACATTACTCTCACCTCTCACGCCTGATCAAATGTTTCAACCTTTTTCATTTTTTCAAACGAAAGCAATCCAAAAGCACCCCCCTTCCCAGACTGCTTGGAGTGGGTATCAAAAACACAAGGCAGAAGTGAGCGTGAGAGCAATCTGGACTGTGGACTGCAGAAGAATGTCTCAGGATTTCTCTTTATCGCCAGCTCATGGATTCTGACAGCAAGGAGCTGCTCCAACACTACTTCATGTCCTCTGCCGGCAAGCAGCAGCCCAGCTCAGAGCCAGCTCAACAAAAGCAGGCTGGAGGAGACCAATGGAAGGGGAAAACAAAATCAGTACAAACAGCACAAGTCCACTGAAGTTTCCATCCTCTGAAAAGTTTTTGTATTGGGTGGATGGAACAT
Organism: Anthoscopus minutus; assembly: GCA_013399455.1. Lineage (NCBI taxonomy): Eukaryota > Metazoa > Chordata > Aves > Passeriformes > Paridae > Anthoscopus > Anthoscopus minutus. The sequence continues at coordinate 475,054 of VWYI01044261.1, forward strand.
GACAGGAATGAACACCAAAGGTGCACACAAGTCAAAATTGCACAATGCTGCTCATGCACCTACCAAAAATGCTGGTTCTCCTCTATCCAGCTGCTGCATTAATATGTAACTCCCTTAGAAAAATGATCCCTTATGTCCTATACTACTCCAAGCCTCCAAAAAAAGTTGAAAAGTCATCAGCTTGTGTTTCTTTCCATTTAAATTGGGTCCCATCAGCACTCACTCCCCACTAGCTCTCACATCTAGCATCAATCCTGTTACAAATCAGCGTTGATCATCGTTATTTGCCTTACAAACTTACTACCCATCAGCACACAGGATGATTAACCACCAAAACAAGCACATGTCTTGCTTCTCAGGTACACTGTGCTCCTAACGTAACAACACAATGCAAGGCAGAGGCAAGGACTGGAAGGAAAGTTCCCTATGGCAGACAAAAAATCCTTGAATGATTTTTGATAGAGAATTTTCCAACTCTTTCTGAACTGGAGTGACAGGAGGAAAAAACCACTAAGTCTCATTCTGCATCTTCAGAGGGCAAGGAGTGGAACATGAGCAGCAAAAGGAAAGTTTCTCGAACAAAGGTCACCAAACACATCACAGCTTAAATGGAAATGATGAGCATCCAGGTTATTGGTGTTCAGATAACAGCAGTCACATGCAGTAGGATTGAGCAAAGTGTTCAACTCATGCAAAGTATTCAAAGACTTTGCTCAAACACAACAAAGAAATATGGGTATAACGCAACACAGACACAACCACAGGAGCTTAAGGAATGTACCTCAAAAAAAGCATAAGCATCATTAAGTTTGTTTTGTAACTTCTGCTCAGTTTGAGGACCTAATTCTGTCTTGTCTCCAGTGAAGGCCACTCACTTTCACTTCACATGAAGAGATTCCCCTCTCCAACTCAAGACTCTCCTAGAAGTACTGCTAGGGAAGGGTATGAAGGCTGATGTTGGATCTTTGGGTCTGACAGGTCCAACACAAGGTCTCTTTCAGGAGCAGAAACTCCCCATTCCCCCATGAAAAGGCAACTCCCAGCAAAATTAATTCCAACTTTGCCATCCTCCTGTATTGCATTACAGGGCTTTGCTACTCCTGTGTATTCCAAGTCATGGACAAAGTAAGGAACTCCACCAATGCTCAACCAGACATGCTTAGGTTGGTTAGGTATTATAACACCACAGTACCTAAAACTGCCCTCTCAGGCAGTCTGAGCCTGGCAGCCTACAAAAAACACTCAGAAATACTGCTGCATCTTGGAAGACATTATAATCTTTGCCAATGTTCTTTACTGCTCCTTAGGAAATGACAGGCTCATTTTTCAGAGTGGTAAATTCCAATAAATTCTTCTTAAACAGGATGGAAACCTCAAAGTTTAACAGACCTAATAAATTGTGTATTATCTGTATTACCAAGCCAGCCTTACACAAACAAATATATCTAAATTAGACTTCAATCTGCAAATCTTTTTCCATGTGAATAGGAGCTCTGACTTTAGTGGGGCTACTCCCATCAAGTAAAGAGGGGTCTCCTCTTTTTACACTATGTAAACCATGGGAAGTAAATTCCTCCCACACAAAGCTCTCACATAATCCCTCCTGCATCTTGCTCCTGGCTCATAGGTTGAATATTCATCTCCACACAGCTTCAAAAGGTGTACACTCTTCAGCATCTGTCAGGCACTTTTTTCTTCTGTAAAATGAGGAATACACTATGATTTGAAAGAAGTTTGAGTGGGTTTTTTTGCATTCCCCTGTAACAACAAGATTTATGTCCCATGCAATTAAAAAAATTATAGTCCAAAAGCATTGCTAAAACCTTTAAAGGACTATATTTAGAGATCAACCTGGAAGATGACTCCTTACCACAATCTCCAACACTAATAATTCTTTCCAGCCTATGGCTCTAGGTAATGATTGTGCATCAAGGTCACGTTCTTGCCTGGACAAGTTTATTTGCTGTATGCTTTTAGTAAAGTACAGACCACATATCTTAGAAAGTCACAGCAGCACAGAAGCATAAAGGCTGGCAGCAGTCAGGAAAGGAGAGCAACTTTTCCAGTATTACCCATAAATTCTGCAAATAGGCACCTATTAGTGCCTAAAAAACCTACACTACATCTCTATGTCTGCAAGAGGACTTCTCATGTGGCATCACTTATCACACAAAAAAAGGGGACAATGCACACAAGGGTCAAATTTGCACACATCTTCCTCATCTACTTTATAGGACCTTATCTTTAACATTACTCAAATGGCTCCAACACCGTACATTAAAACAGAAAAGTCATCAAATGACACCAAGTGACCTCCCAACACACTCTCCAACCTTGGGACAATGAACACCTTGTTCATCTCTTTCCCCAGAGCTTGGGAAGAAGATGGGAGAGACAGCAAGCAGTGGCAGATGCAGAGCCCACACCCTTGTGATTTCACAGGAGAGGGGACAGGTTACATCATAAATCAACCTTGTCTACATTGAGGAGGCTACATTGATAAATGTCACTCCAGACACCAACTATTCCATGGTGCAATCTGAATGTAAGCTTAGAAAAAACTACAGTCAATGCAGTCTATTCACAGAAATACTAATAAGTGAGCTCTCTGGTTCTGATGTTCATCCCTTTTTTTTCATCTTTATATATTTAATTTAAAATATCAACCTATACACAATCTTTTCAACCTGTGCAGTATAGAGACTAATGGTCAGGCTTCCTAGATGCTGTGATTAATTACCAGTAACTTATGCCTTCAAGTATCTGATGTTTAATTAAAAAAAAGGGATTAAGCCAAATTGGTTTCTTAGTCAGACCACGGTCAGCTGATGTAAAGGCACTACAATCTTAACAGATTTTCCTTATTGCATTGCAAGGCTTGAGTACTTTGTTTCATTATGCAAATGTTCAGCCCTCATGACAGAGCCAGCACTCAAATAAAAATTGTTCCGAGTCACTAAATGTATCCCAGGTTCTTGTAATTCCTCACGCAAATAAAGAGCAGTAAATGTTTATCCCTCTGTTTTCCCCAGCGTTTACTGGTTTATGTTCCTGTAGCTGAGGCAACCACACCACGCCAAGCAGCTTTCAGCCTTTCAGAAAGATTAACTTCTTAAACAGGCACAAACAGCCAAGTTCAGCTCCAGCCAGCCAAGGTGAATGGCAGACACAGCCCACAGACCAGAGCACAGCACAGGACACCGTGTGATGGCCTCCTCCTTGAGATCATCCCTCCATCTACAACTCCACTCATGGCAGGGTCAGCTCTGAAGGTTTTAGATAACCTCGGGTTTGATTTGTTTGCAGAATGTCATTCCTTGCTAAACAACATTCCTGAAAAAATGAAGTAAGAAAGAAAGAAGGTGGTAATGACTGCCTGGAAAGAAGATGAAAAGGAGCACAGCAGCAAGTACAAAAGGCATCCAGAACAAAATTTTATTGCTGACAATGTTCATGATACCTCACAGCAATGCCAGGTCTGAGGAATACTTTAAATTTGCAAAAAATGCCAACTTTCCAGGTCCTGCTGCACAGTGAACACCACAAAGACAACAGCAATTCAAGTCCAGACCTTCCAGTAGACTGCAGCTCCAGAACTCCCATGAATGCTGGGCACAACTGAGCATAAATAAAAGCAACTCTTAGCTTTGCAGCACAGACATCAATTGAACAAGTGCTAACCAAGTCTAACTAAAACGGTACAACCAACTTCCTCATTCCCTTTCTTCCTCTCCCATCCCTGGGAAAAGATGTGAAATACAAGTTATTGCTGCAGTAGGCAAACATTAATAGTGACTGAAACCACTTAACCATCTATTCTTCCTTCCCTTCCCCTGATTTTTATTTTAAGAAAACCCACAGAAGCCCCTCTACCCCCCAGGAAGGGTTCCAGCATAACAGAATTTTTCACCCATTGCTAGAGTATAGACCTAATTTAGAATTAAGTGCAACTCAATATACACTTTATTTCAAGCCATAAATATCCAAGATTAAGAGATGCTGAGAGAACTGACTGACAGGACAAGACAAAAAGAAAAACGAAATTCTTCCATACCATCCATGCCGCGAGCTCACTGCACAGAGATACTGGAAAGGAGCTGCACCCAAGTACATGGTAATTGATGGAGACTACTCAGGGATCTGCCAAACACTTCAGATTTCACAAGAAAAACCCTGTGTCCCACAACTCAGCTCTACTCCTTTTCACTTAGCTCAAAGTGTGACCGACGGTAGGAGCCTGATCAAATTCCATGCTTTATCCATGCTTGAATTAAAGCCTTGGCTCAGCAGACCAAGTTACATGAGCTTTCCCCTTTTCAGAGGATGCCAGCCATTAGTGCTGGTGCCAGCACTGCAGGTAACACCAGCAAGTCCCAGGGAGCTTCAGTTTGATTACAAAGAGATTTCATCTCTTGGTGAAGCAGTTGGTATTTCTGCATCTCTTGTTAGACACTCCAGTGCTCTGTTTTCATCTGCCGATAACATAGTAAGCCTCTTGAAAAATCCAGTCTACTCTGATCTGGGAAGTGGGAATTTCTTCAAATAACTAATCAAATCATATTCACATGGGTGGATTTCAGCTCTCTAGAACTGATGAATATCAAAGAAAAGTTTCAAAATGTTTACGGGTCAGAGAGAGGCAACGCAAGTGCCTCACAAAGGCAGCAGCTGCCATTACAGCATGATTCTGCAGGAGGAGCACTGCCCCTGGCCACAACAGCCACATCAGCTCCAAATGAACCTTCCCCCAACTCCCCTGGAAAAGCACCTTCTCATTGTCACAGGGAGCACCTGCACACACATCCATCTGCAACCCCAGCCCCTTGAACTCTTTTTCAGCTGCAGGGATCCCCACAGCCACCACAGCGAGAACAGCAGCTAAAGCTCACCCAAGTCCCCTCTGGGGAAGCACATCAAAGTCCAGATGGTTTCCCTGAAGGGCACCTGCCAGACCTCTGTGCAGGGCCTGGGAGAGAGACAAGGAAGGAAACAGAGGAAGAAAGATTTTGTTTGCAGCCAGGAACCAGAGTCCAACCTTATGGGTGTGGGGAAGAGCATTCCTGGAACGGGCACAGGGTGATAACCTTCAAAGGAGCTTGTATGGAAGAGACCATAGCAAATGGTTTGGGTTGGAAGGGACCTTAAAGACCACCTAGTACAACTTCCCAGCCATGGGCAGGAACATCTATCACTAGATCTGGTTGCTCCAAGCCCCCCCTACCCTGATTGTGTACACTTGTGGAGCAGAACTGCTTGCTTCTGAAGGGACAAACTCACAAATCTGTGACAGGAAGGTGACAAGTAAAATGCTGATGGCTTGGGTCAAATGGGAGGAGTGAGCAAACAAGGAGAGAACTGGGTCAGGAAGAGCCTGTGAAACTCAGCCAAGTGCTCACGCAGCAGGAGCATGGAAAATGTGGAAAATCTCCACGTTTAAGAGCGTGCACACGCAAATGCAGTGTTTTACAATCCTACAGCGCTTTTAAAGTGCTCCAAATGCTTCATAATTGTTAATTAAGCAACAGTACTCACAAATCAGAAGCGTAAGACTGAGATATAGCTATGTCAATTTTTAACAGTATGATAGCTATCATGGTTTAACCCCAGGCAGCAACTCAGACCCACACAGCCATTCACTCACCCTGCACCAGTGTAACAAGGGGGAGAATCAGAAAGGTAAAAGTGAGAAAACTCATACATTGAATTTAAAAACAGGTTCATAGGTAAAGCACAAGCTGCACACAAGCAAAGAAATACAAGGAATTCATTCCCCAGTTCCCAAGGGCAGCCAGGTGTTCAGCCATCTCCAGGAAAGCACAGCCCCATCATATGATGATGATGCGGGAAGATAAACACCATCTCTCTGAACATCTCCCTCCTCCTGCTTCCCTCAGTATTATACACTGACCATGCTTCCATATGGTCTGGAATGTCCTGTGGACCATCTGATGTCAGCTGTCCTGGCTGTGTTCCCTCCCAACTCTTTCTGCCCCAGTCCTGCTCACAGGTGGGATGGGTGAGAAGCAGAAAAGGCCTTGGCTGCATGTAAACTCCGCTCAGCAGCACCCAAAACATCCCTGAGTTATCAACATTTTCAAGAGCAAATCAAAAACACAACCCCATATAAGCTACTATACAAAAAATTAACTCCACTCCAGCCAAAACCCACACAGTAACTTAGTGAATAAAAGCCACTTTTAAGCAGTCACATACCCCACTCCTGCCTCGCAGAGCCTGGGCTGTGTCCCACAGCCAGGCAGCACAGCACCCTCTGAAAGAGGCTGGTGTTGCGGATTTGAATCCAGCCTCCTGTTTCATGAGGATTTGAATCCAGCCTCCTGTTTCAGTGCGTGCCCTGATGCCTTGCACACCGCCAGTGATCTGATCCCACTGCAGCCGGCTCCCTAAGCCATTCCTTGATCGCCAGCCAAGCCCCACGCAGAGGTAATCTTACCAAAGTAACACCGGTATGTGGCTGTAAATTCTGATTTTGTGCTTGACTTGTGTTATCTGCCGCCTCTTGCACTTTTGTTTCACAAATTATCTTCAGCAATTTCATCTCAAAGCTCATATTTTACAGCATTGATTTCCTTTAAAAGTCTTTCTTTTTAATTTGCTTTTATAAGTTCAACCACATTTGCCAAGTTTCAACAGACGACTTCTTTCTCAGCTGCCTAATTTCAAATTCACCTTTGCATACAGCTTAAAAGGGGGCAAAAAGTCATCACAAGTACGTGGGATGTGATGCTTAACATCAAGGTCTATGCAAATACACTTTAAAAGTATCATCTGAGGATCAAGAATCATGAATTTACTCTGCAACACAGGAGAATTAAGAAAGAAAAAGGATGAAACCTAGCGCAAACTTGGAAATATGTATATTCCTGATTAATACAAGACTATTAGGAAAGAGCAGATGTAAAGTCACACCTTGTTTTATTCAAGGGAAAAGCCAAAGTGCACAAGAGCCAAAAAGAACTTATTCTGTGCAGTGGCAGACTCTGAAACACAGCAACATTACTCCTTCAACATTAATAAAACATGTTGTATACGGAGCTTTTTTCTTTTCAGTCCTTGAAATCCTGCCAAGTCATAAGCTTTTTATGGGAACATTGAAATGAATGTTGATCAGAGCCATACCCATAAGAGTTTTAAATTTTACCACCACTTAGAGGCAAGGGCTTTTCCCCAGTCCCTCACGCATCTGCAAATCTGGACATTTTTGAAAAGCCTGATGAACTAAAAAAACCTCATACACCCTCCATCTATGAAGATGCTGAATTCCCTCTTGGATTACCAGCTGAAAGCAGGCCTTGAAAGGATTGTGAACTCCTCCACCCTCTAAAATGAAGTTCTTCAAATGCAAAATTCTACATTTTATACACAAAAAATAATAGCTACTTGGTAAGTGAAATCAGAGCACCAGAGGTCACCTCATTACCAACACCACTATATTTGTTCCCCATTCTTTCCCATATTCGTCAGCATCTGTTTTTTCCAGGGCCTAAGCTTTATTTTTCAAAAAGTTAACACTGGCTCATAAAAACACAATTAATTTGGAAGTACAAGGCTCCTGGCATCCAGACAAGTAGTTGATCATTTAGTTGTCACATCTAATGTGATAGAGCTTCAATTGAGTTGGAAAACTTCATAAAATAAGGGGCTTCTTCCTATCTAATTAACACAGAAACGAAATTTAATAGCCTGGCGTGGAAATATCTTTCCAGCATTATGTTTTTGAAATAACTCGTCTACTCCCACAGTCTACAAGACCTTTTACAACACACTAGACAGTAATTTACCCTTTCCAGCTTAAAGGCTTCAATTTGGAGTCCTCTGTATCAAATCAACCAGGGTGGCAAAGATGCTGCACCAAAAGACTGCACAAACATCTACCCACTCCGCATGCTATTACATCTGTTCTGTAATTGTAGCACTAAAATATGTGTCCACTGCAATATTTATCCATTTTCTCAGTGATATAAATTTAAAAAGGTATTAATTAGGTGCACAATACTTAAAATTTAACAAGGAAATGGACAAAAAGTACACAGACTACGTCCAAGTAGGTCTGTCTTTCAGGTCCCTGTGCTGGGAACTGTGTTGTTTGTATACTATCTTGATTTATGTTTATTTAAATAATGCCAAATATTAGTTTTAAATTTACAATGATTGCTTTATAAGATATCTCCAATCCTATCAGGATGAAGAGCTTACACTAAACAAAACAGTTTGTTTATACTAGTAATACATCTCATAGGAAATACTTAGAATCCCACATGTTTAAAGCAGGACAAAATTACAGCCTATCTTTCCACAGAGGGTTGCTATCTCCTGCTAGCAAGAGGCCAGAAGGACCACATGCACATCACATGGCCTCAAAGTTCCCATCAGGAGAGGTCTGCAGAACCTCAGTAAACCTGAAAGTGAGTTTTAATGCTACCTTAAAATCACCATTCCCACATGCAAACCAATTTCTGGCACAGGTACTCAAGTGTGAAAGCAAAGGTAAAGCAACATCTTGTCCTTCTCTGAAGTATACTAAATATTTACACGTTCCTGTAAAGATGCCTCTGCATATCCAATTCCTGTATTTTTTACTCTGGAACTGTGCTTGTACATCCAATTCCTGTATTTTGTACTCTGGAACTGTGCTTGTACAAGGACTAGAAGAGCAAAGCCCTCCTCCACAGGTGATGCTCTTTCGTGCTGGGATCACAAACTGAAAGTGGACAAGACAAATATTTAAAATCACAGACCCTTAGTGAAATCTCCCCAGCACACTACAAGCTCTTGTGTACGGTGACTGCAATAATTTTCTCCTCTATCAAGAGACTGAAAAGATACTTCCCGAGTTTGTACACAAATGACAGCAAGTCTGTTTTGAAGGGGCAAGAAGCAGAAAGGCAGCACTCAAAACTCTCAGGATTATTTACGAACAAGCTGAAGCCCTATAAACTTGGCTACTGAAGAAAGACAAATCTTCTCTAGCTTATGCCAAGTGGGTCAGGCAGAGGAAGAACCTCAGCAGTCTTCAAAGTTGAAGCAGATGGGGAAGTTAAGTGCCCATGTGAGCAAAGAAGAAACAAGATTCTACTCATTTTAGCTTGTTTCAGAGCTTCAGGTTTTCTAGATATCACTGCCACAAACAGAGGAGCTCACTTCTATTGCAAGTATTAGAACTGCAGAGTAATTAAGCCTGCTATAGATGCAAAAAAAGAAAGTCCCAGTGTATGCAGACTGAGGATGTTGCTTAGCTCAGTAGGAGGGAAGTGGAAGAAAGGTGCCAAGAGGAAGAGAATGGGAGAAATGTTCCTTGCTTTGTAGCTATGAAAAAACTTCTGGGGATTCTTTATAATTACTGCTTCAGTATCAGAGATATAAATATTTATGTAGCTTAAAGTAGGTTCTACTTTAGAGCTAATTGTAGCTTAAATCAGAGTGCTTTAAAAAAAACAAATACATAAGCTTGCAAGTAAATTTTTTACCCCTTCTGAACTAAAAAAGCAGCAGTCCACACATACCATAGAATGACTGTACATCACATTCCCTAAAAAGCTGAAGCTGACCTCTTGGTCCTTTCTCAGGCTTTACATCTCCAGATAAGACCTGGGCCAAGACCATTTCCATACCCAGGGATGCATCTCTGTCTCAGGCTAACCTCATCATCCATGTGGTGAAACCTAAAACCAGCTAATCTCCCCCAGGGTCATGCTTGTGGAGCTGGGAATCCCTCCATCTGCCTCAGCAATATAAAAACATCACTGACTGCAAAATAAACAGCACATGAACCACAGAACAATTGCCCCTCTAGTCAGTGCTGCTCATGCCACCCACCAAGGGCTAGTAATTTTTTAAGAGATTCCTCCTCCTAAAAAAAACTTTATACTTCGAAGAAAGACCTTGTGCAAGCTGACAATACACCACTTCTATTCAATCCATGCAAAGGAAGAATTCCCTCTCCAAATTCCTGGGAATTTTGCAATCAGACAGACCAAACCTTAAAGCACCACAGAAATACTTTGAATCAAGAACTTTCAAACTGAGCTGGGAACAGTGGAAGGAGGAGTATTCAGTGCTACAGCTTGCTAGGGAGACACAGAAAGCCAAGGCCATGCTGAGGAGATGCCCATCTTCCAAAGAAAACACTGCTAAAAGAAACAGGCATCCTTCCACCACTTATTTTAGGAGGTGGCTGCTGAACAGCATCAGCTATTCCACTGGTGTCTCCATGAGTGTTTTTTCCCCAAGATTTCTGCTGGAAGAGCCAGAGCTCCAAAACTTGTAAGAAAACTCAGCAGGAAGAGGCAATGAGGGGTTGAACAACACCAATCCACTTTGGATACACACATCTTCACTTATGCAAACTCAAGTGATCTGATATCCAGGGTGGGTCGTGTGACAGAAATACATATATTGTGTCTTTGCTTGTTTTTCTGTGTGTGTAACTATACATCAAGAAATTTGCTAAAATGAGAGGTACAAAGGGAAGTTGAGATGGGTGCTATGAATAACAGCAAGAGGAGGAAACTTCAAACTACAATCACTTTGGCTTTTTTTCCTATTACTATTTAATGCATGCTGAAAAGTTAACTACCCTGCTTTAGGTAACCTTTTACTGTGACAGCTATTCCTTTTAGCAAATATATCATCATTCTCACAGCAACTTTAGATGCTTTAAGATGCAAAGCGAGGACTCCCCCAAATCCCTCTCCTCACTAAAAAAGATCCAAACGTGCTAACCTTGAAACACCAAGTAATGATGTAACCAAAGTTGCATTTTCTTAAGTCAAACCTTTTCTCTGCATGGTGGTGTAGTTGAAGGAGAAAAAAAAACCCATATATATACACAAGGTAAGATCATGTTGACTTTTTAACAGCACCTGCACTAAAGGGATTTTTTTTATGTGACATGTACAGTTGACCTGGGTTAACACTGCAGTGTGGGGAGCTGGAAAGGGATCACCTGATGAAACAAATACCTCCCTCCAAACTATACTGCAGGAATTCCAGCCAAGCACCCCAACTGCATCAAATAGTAAGAGCCTTCTGGAACAGCACATGTTCTGCATCAGCAAAGCAGCATTAATACAAAACTCAATTCAAATAAAGGAGCACTGACCCTTCAGAAAGGATAGGGCCTCATCAGGCTCCTACCACGACACACAAAGACCACCGAAGATACTTCAACCACTGCAAAAAAAATTATTATATCAAAAGCAGAGCAACAATGTCAGCCTTGTACATGTTTTGTTGCTGAATTATGACAGTGTTTACCTTCCCAGCCTAACACATTACTGCTGTGGACCCAACTTTAAAACAGAGTACAGGACAGAATTAATTATGTCCTTTCCTCTTAACTACCATTCCTTGGTTATTTATTAGCTCAGTCTGCGTATATTCCTAGATGTGTCTAATATACAAAGTTAAAAGGACTTAGAACTGATGCCTAAATACTTCCCTCATTTGCAGACTCCTCTCCATGCTCTGGACAGGCAGTGGCATCAATAAATACAGCCTCAGGCTGCAAATTAGTCACTGATGAAGCAGTTGAGAGAGACATGGGGGAACCTCAAGCACACTGCAATGGCATGTCTCGGGAGCAATGCAGTGCTGGATCCCAAGCACAACAATTACCTCAGACACATTCTCAGAGGGTTCTCCTAAGGCATTTTTCACCTTTGTTGGCTCACTCACAGCTTGGAGTCCACCAGCCAGCTCCTGTGTGTTTCAGGAGAAGACAAAAGCAACACCACACAAAACACCCCAAGTTCAGCACCCTGGGAAAGGAATGGCAGATAGATAAACTCTGGTGAGCTACCTAAAAGGAAAATGAAAGGGAACTCAAAAGCCTCTCTGGAGTTGTCTGTCTTCACTCCTAAAGTCCTCCGTGAAGAGGGACAAATACCAGGAAAAAGCAGATTGGAGAAGACTTCTGGTTTAATGCACACAATTTTACTTCACTGAGGTCCCTCATCTCAAAGAGAGAAGCTGCTGTGCTGACCATTCACTGGAAGGAGATCAAAAGGAAGTGAGGGTGGGTACTGCAGAAAGCAGGGACAGGAGAACAAAGAAAAGCTTTTCAGAGATGCTTTAAGAAGAGCAGAAGCAGGGTAGATGTTAGGATACTATTATTCCCATGTGAACACTGCAGTTGCTTTTGGCCTCATCCAGATCAACAAGCAACTCCAACTAACACACCAAATTAGCTGTATATCTAGGGATTAACTTCTTGTCTTGCATCAGAGGTCAGTAAAGTCTTCTCCCCACCACAAAGGAAAACATAGTACATTTTGGTAAAGCAGCACGTTTAGTTCTTTCGCCCATCATCCATGGCACTGTGGCACTGGATTTGTGCTCAGAATGTTCTGAAGACACTCAGAAATCATGTCAATCACCAGTTATGTGGCATCTGCATTTTAGAGGTGTAGATGGTGTTCAGAAGATCAAATTTGTTCATGTTCTCCTGTCTTTGGGGCTAAACACAATACAAAACTCCCAAGGTTTTTGTGATTTCTCTATATCAGAAGTTCCCGCCTGAGGGAAAGAGAGACGAGAAAGGGATGGATGAAGAGCAACTCTATGTAAAAACCTGGAAGCATGAAGGTTTCATTTCATAACAAAATGACATTAAGTGATAGCAACAAGGTTACTTTCCACTGAGAAAAAAAATGCAGAACATCTCTTGAAATAAAAATTGATAAATTGATGAGATTATGCAGCAATATGCAGATATAACCTGCACTTCATTATTCTGTACCATGTCATTTGATTATATGAATAAATGAGGTCCTTATGCCATACTAGAGGCATTACCCCTACTTTTGTTTACAACATCTTTCTAGCCTTTAACCACAGCACACACAGCACAGCCGGCTGGCAGCTCAATGTTACAACCCAACATGCAAAAGAAGTTAAGATAGGGGAAGTGATTCTAAAAAAATCCACAGGAAAAAGTCTTGTTTCACTTACCTAAGCAAAGCTGTCATTAGAGAGTTTTCCAGTAATAAAATCCAAGAAAAAAACCTGAAAAAACACAGAACAAGGCAAAGTTTTAGTACATAGGATATTACTCTCACTCATACTTTTTTCTTGGGAATTGGAAAAGTCAGAGATTTAAAGAAAAAGTTAATTCACTCCATTAGTTGCCTTTCTGATATTTAATTGTAACAAAAGGGTCCTCCTCACACAGTGAATGTACCAGAAACAATAGGGCAGATTTTTCACTGCTGCTGCCAGCATTATTCCAGTGCAATTCCCCAAATGTCAATCACATTGGGCTGCAATAAAACTAGTGTTATCCAGCAGATGAGTCAGGCCTAAGGCAATTAGCTAAACTGCCCCACTTAGATTTTCAGTCATCTGTCCCTCCCACTGAGCTGGATTATCAGAAAGTTTGGACCAAGTTGTGGGGTGGGAATCAAGGAGTCACACATATTCACACACAGAGTAAGGCTGAAGGTGGCCAGAAACAAAAATGCTGCTTAGAAAAAAAATACCCAAATCACCCCAAAGCTAACTGCAAAAGACTGAGACAGAACAACACACACCAATATTAAGAAAGATTGGAAACACAAGACTTCGTTATAGGCAAAAAAATCCAAAGCAAAGTACAAATTACTGGCAAAAATGGCATGCATCCATGACAGGTTTCACAAAAATCACTGCTACCAAAAAACCAAAAAGGCTTCTTCAGATTCATGAATGCAGACTGGAGGAAAAAAAAAAAGAAACCACACACCCAAACTAACTGAATATGGATGACTGCAAGCCTCCAAATCAAAGAGGGAGTTAACCACTGTTTAGGAGGAAGAAATCATTGCTTGTTCCAAGATTAAAAACTTATAATTCTGGCCCCAGCTGAAGCACTATCATTCACTAATCTGCTGCAATTTAGTCGGGCTGATCCCCTGCTCAGACAGACGGGGCATTATCAAAAGTTCCTCCATTCATTTCGCTTCCTGTTAGCCAGTGAAAGCCCCTTTTATACCCTCCTCCAGAGGCTGCTAAAGCCAGGGAAGACTTTCTGATAGAAAAGATAAGGTAGCTGGATTTATTCATGAGTGCAAGAAGGGAAGTTGTACAGGCTGATTACAGCTGCTCCAAAGCTGAAAACTAGAGGTTTGGAAAAGGGAGGTAGGAGATGATGGATTTCTTATTAAATCAGCATTATACCACTATCATTACTGTTAGGAGTAGCATTAATTCCCCTGATACTCTACAGAATTGAGATTTTACTCTGAACTTGGTAGCATCAAATATGCATATGTGGTAAAATAATTCAAAAATACATGGACGAGGCAGAATGTGATATTTTTTAGGAGATTGAGTAAATTATCTTTTAAAAAATAGAATATCTAATGCCAAAGGATAAATTAGCCAGAGTCAGAGGAAAGACATTAGAAATGGTCTCCAGATTGAGACTGTTCACATATCAGTTTTAGGGTCAGATCTTGTTTTTACTGTTGACATGAGCACTCTCAGACTTCAATGGGGTAGGATGGTGATTTCCACATTACTTAACATGTGTCAGCAATTCTGAACAGTCACTTTGCAGATTCTTAGAGTACCAAGCAAAACCTCACCAGTGAGAGCCCAGCACAGTATTTGGCAGATGAAAAGCTGCCTGGAAACTCTAGCAAGTCTCTGAAATCATTCCCCCATTAATGTTCAAACAATCTTGTATAGATAGGTAGAGCAGTTCTTAAATGCAACAAGATGAAGACGCAAACAAAAACACATTTCTCAAGTTTAAAGAGGTCAAGCCAAAGCAGCAAAGCTCTACCAGAAGTTAGGGCTAACAATGATGGTTACAGGGCCTGCCTCTTCCTTCCCCTCTCCCAGACTATTCTTCTCCAAACGAAGGAGCAAAATAAACAAGAATCAAAATACCCACAGCAGAAAATCACAAGCAGTTTTAAAAGAAAGAAAATAACTCAGCTGTACCTCATAATTATTCCATCCAGTCCAAATACACACCAAGCCTTTAACTGCTTTCCCCTCTGACAACACCAATGAGATAAATACAAGCAAAAATTATATATATTTTTAAAATACACTATTACATGAGCGGGAAAACTTAAAGGCACCAGTTTGAATTAGACAAGGATTGAGTGTAAATCTCTGTTGGGCAGTAAGAGGAATAATCAAATCTAGAACAGCATGACCCAAAGAGATGGTTCACAGGTCACCACAGGGAGGGTGAACTATCAATAGTACTTATATAACTGGGGACAAGGCTGACAAATTAACTCTTGCCTTGCAGAGTACTCACATGCATTCAAAAAGCATCAAACTACAACAAAATCCAGGGCTTATTTTGATCCAGCTGCTCTTTAGGTTATTTTGGATATACTAGACAAAACCTGAGCATAAACTATACAGAGCAGTTTGCTCAGTGGTCACATAATTTCTTCTCAGGGATCAAAGAATCAGGGAATGAGGAGACAACAGCCTCTTTCTATTCTCACCCCAGCTTGCATCTCTTCAGACATATTACTTCAGGCAAAGCTCAGCTGGCACCAGCTCTCCTCACTTTGTGTTGCAGTGGGATCTTGCCTGTTCTAACCACCAACCTCAATCACAAGCTACAGCAAACTCTACAAATGCTCAGATTTAATGGGTACCTCAGAAAGAGCTGCCAAGTCTCAGATTCCTCCCATAATAAATAAAGTAATATTGCTCCCCTATCTTCACAGACACTGCAACACAAATCTGAAGGGACAACAAACTGTTATAAATCTCCAATGCACAAAAGTAATTTTACACGTTAATTTGCAGTTTCACACTATGAATAAGGACAAATTTATCAAAGTACAAAGGTGTTTCCTACAGTGGGAATGTCGTAATGGGATGACAAGATATAGCCTGCTTCTTCTGCATGTTTGGTAAGACGGTTTGGTCTTGTCACAATACAACTCTTGTTAAACCAATATTTAATTAAAAACAAGCAAAAGTCCACCCAAAATTTCCCACTTGTTTTTAGATCCAAGGAACCCACAGTGGCAAGGTAGAGCTGATACTGCATCTCAAGGAAATGAAGAGGCATGAAGGAGATTTTCCTTGGTCTTTAATAAAGATCCAACTGCAGCAATGTTACAGGGGATGCAAGGGAGTCAGACCAAGTCTGAACACTCTTCCCACTCAAGCTGACAGACTACAAGAACACCCCCAGCCAGAGGCCCATGCCCAGTGGTACAGCACTGGACACAATTCATTTCCTTCAGTGAAAATATGACTCTACATATATGACAATTTCAGGAAAGCAGAAGTAAACCCCAGGTTTACTTCACTCATACTTCACTGCTCTCCTTCTGCGAAGTCAAAGCTGGTTGTTGTGATGATGCCAGGGTTTGGAGGTCAGTTTGGAGTTTTTTCATAACCCCAAAACCTACAAGTTCCTGCTTCTAAAGACCACCTTGTATTTCTCATAGGCCTGGGTAAGGAGATACAGATGCCCAGTCTCCAGCATTTGTACTGTCAGCAGTTACACTTGGAACAGCTGTGACTGAAGGCAGTGGCAGATTTGAATAGTAATTTCATTGTCACACAAGCCTGCAGTTGCAGATTTCTGCACACATTGGAGGGGCATGTGGCACTACCACTGGCTGGAGCTCAGCACGTTCCTGTGCAGCTCTGTGGTAACAACATTTAGACTGTTAAAGCTGGCTGCAGCAGAGTTCAGAGAGAAAAATCAGCAAAGAAGTTCAACATTCAGAGAGCAAACCCTGCCCATGCAAATCAGACTTTGCAAACTCATGATACACTGAAAGAGGAAGGATTTTCCATCTCCTCTCCGAGCACGCACTTGGTGCCAGGAAGGTTAGAGGGCTGCCAGAGCATGCACAGGAGAAGGTCTGTCTGCAAACAGAATAAACAGCCTTGACTAAATTCTTGTAACCAATTAAGCAACAATTCTCAACTGAGAAAACAGCATCTCCCAGCTCTCTGCCTAATCCTCAACTCTTGCATCTTGAGCTGACTTTAGATTTTTAAGTCTCCCATTTTTCTTCAGAAGCAGAAGACAAATAGACGCCAGTTCTGCAGACTGCAGAAGCCTTCTGCAAGGCTTTCATTTGCCTTTTAAAGACCATCAGTACTCAGAAGAGACTTAACACTAATGAGCTTTCACCAGTAAGTCTGCAAACATTAGTACATGTGAGTAGGCCTGCTAAATCCACTAAAATTACCTATCTGCAAGGTTCTACTCCAGCCTGGACTGGACTTCAAGCCAAGGAATGATGAAACCTGGAAGGTAACTACGGATTTTCTCTCATCTGCATCCCTTTGTTACGCTACTCAGTGATGCTAAGCAGATGCATTTTGAATGTGCTGGTTCATCTCATGCAAAAGGGGGAGAGTCAAAATAGCACTTATCTGGAAAAAAGCAAATATTTTAAACGAAGTACTGCTACTGTATGTAGAATGTAAGAGAGATACAGCTGAAATTCCTTTAAATACATGTGTTCAGTTTTTAACCTGCAAACAAGTTAATCTGACAAAGAAGCTCAGTTAGGATTGTTCCAACAAAGCTGAGGGTCTCACCCCCACCCTTTTCCTAAGTAAGCCAGCAGAGGTTTCTGGCATAGGGACCGGTGTGTGAGATTTTAACATTCCCCTTTCCATAAACACTCATACATCAAGCTCTAAAAATGTGCTTCACAGAAACATTTGCACAAGTAAAACTCAATTATTCTAATATTTGTATGACATATGCAGGAGGCATACATAAAAAGGTTATGGTGAGCTCATTTAAGAATTTAAACAAGAACTTGATAAAAAGGTTTTGAATTATTCACTCAGCTCCACTATTAAATCAGGCTTCCAAAGGAGTCTCTAAACAACAGCCCAGAAGACGCTGTATTTATAACAAAAAGGCAGCACTGAAGCCATCACACACTGTCTCACAAACCATTCATAATTACAGTGTAAATGCATGGTATCGTGCCTTGGTCACAATCCTGCCAGATTAACTGGACACTTTAAACATTTATACAAATATTCCTGTCTGGAGAGGCAGCACCACTTCTGTCTAAATATCTTAAGTGCTGCTTTTTAGGCTAAGAAAGAGCAATTTCTTCAAGAACAGCCAAAGCTGGAACACTCAGTAACAGTACTAAGCAAAAGAGACAATCTTTTACATTTATTTACTTTTATACCAGTCCATTTGGGCTGGCAAAAAGTATTTTGCTATGTCCCCCAAAGCTTCATAGCCAAACTCAAGGGAAGATATTGCCACGCACCTCAGTTACAAACCTCCCTGTTAACTTTACAGCCAACATGGAAATTTTCTCAATACTTGCTGCTCACACACACACCAAAGCTTTTTTCCAAACCTCAGGGCCCACTTGAAATAATGGCCATCTCTAGAGGGAGGAAAAACAGGGTTTGGAAGAGATAACACGAGTGCTGCATCCCGTCTCTGTACACACACCCTCTCACCACCTGCTTGCTTTCTCCCCATCCCTTTTTCTTCCACCTCGCAGGCTGCTCTTGGTAGCTCAGCTCAATGAAGTGGAGCCAAGATTTCCTCTCAAAATAACTACTCCAAGACCATTTCAGCTATGAACATCAGCCACAGAAACATTCCCATTTGCATATCATCATCTCTCCTTCATCAGTCTGTTCCCAAATGAACTCATGGGCTGGTGATACAAGGTCATGAAGCTGTGGAGAAAAAAAAAACAGGATACCCTCCCACTTCATCCAGCCATGCTCTCAGAGCAAGGGCAGGACAAGTCAGTCTCCCAATATAGTTGGTTTCAGGTATTTCTGGCAGCATTATTTTAATGACAGTATTTAATTTCCTTTGGCCATCTCACTGAGATAACTCAAGTAAAGTATTAATGAAGTGTTTGAACACTCTCACTGTCTGGAGGAGACATGGGGTGTCACCTAACTAAGCTGCTCAAGATTCACACTTAGCTGCTCTGGTCACCAACACAAGCATGAAAAGGATTTTTGCATCACTTAAGCTAAGGAAAGATTTGGGTGTGAGAAGCATGAGCCAAAACTACCACAGTAACAAATACCACTGAGCCCTGAGCAGAACCAGCAGCACATCAATCTAAGACAACCATAATATATTAAAAAAAAATAAAAATCTGAAGGTATCTTGCTATTTCTGAAGAAATGGGGGTTTGGATGGTTTTGTTTTGCTGTTACAAAGCCAAACCATTGTAGCAGTGCCATCAGCAACACACCTCCTGAAACTTTTTTACATTTTTCAAATCCTTAAATTCAAATCTGCTGATATACTTTGTTTCAAACCTACATCCCATCTCCTCACCCACATGTTCTTACAAATCTATTTGAAGCACTGGTTTTCCTGGCTATGGGTAAGGTTCAACACCTGCACCACAGCAAATGTAATTATGGCAAAATACCATGGCTATTTGTAGACTTCCTGTTCATCAAATAATATTAGTGTACTTTTGCCTTGAGCAATTATTTACAGAGCTGGAAATCCTGAAGCAACACTGGAGATCACAGAAACATTCTGCTGTCCACCCCTCCATTATGCAATGATGCTTTTTATTAGCTTTTGGAACTAGTCAGAGGGGAAAGCAAAATCATCAGAACAATTCCTTATAAATCTGTCCAACAAAAAAGAGAGGAAAAAAATGTAATTCAGTTCAAACTCTGTATTAGCTTACTCCAGTTGAGACTGGGAGGCATTTTACACTTCAGCTGAACTGGCAGCTCAAATTCAACTTCAGGCTCCAATGCAAGCTGTAAGTCAAATTCCTCAGCAGACTAAAACACTTATTAGACTGTCTTCACTGTAATTTTAATCTTACTTAATTCAGAGTATGCAATTTATGTTAAGAACAACCCACTTTTTTCAGAAGGGGATACACTGCATGCAGAATTAGACCCTGGATAGCACAGTCAAGGTTTCCCACAAAAAAAATATTTTTTTACATATTGACAGCAAAGGAAAAAAACACTGAAAGCTTTGGAAAAAAAATAAATTTCATAAATGTATCACAGATGGCTGTATTAATTCACCTAATATATCCCTAAATCATCAAAACCCAGCCATGGAGCCTCACTTCAAACCAATGTTATGTGCTAGAAAGACGTTCGATCTATTTAAAAACTGACGCTTCTTTTTCACCACTCACACAAGGGGGGAGAGGGGAGAAAAATACTTGGTATTCCTACATTTAAAAAGGAACAAGAGCATCCCTTTTATTTTCCTATTGATTTTTCCTAATTTATGATTAAAAAAAATACATTAAAATAAAAACACCATGAAAACACCTTGTAAGGACATATGAATTTCAAGTTCCACCAATAGGACAAAACTAATAACAACTTCTCTAGCTGAAATGAAAACAACTTGAAAGCACTGTCCAAAGTTTCCAAAGTAAGTTTTAGAGTCCAAACTGTCAACAAACCTGGTACAAAACACCCACCCACACCAACACAAGCAATATTTACATCCTGTAGCCAGCCTAAATCTCTGAAGCCCCAGTTACTATCTCTCCCAAACACAAAACATTCACTACGTATTTCCTGCATTATCTGCATGGTTACTCAGGTTTTGGGGTTTTGGTTGCATTTTTTTCATGCCCACAAAGTAAAAACCTACTAACCTCCCACCCAAGCTCAGAGGAAACTCAGAATGAATTAACAGAGTGGTTTCTCACCCTCCTTCTGCACTTGCTGCTGCAGTTTTGTGTTGTCTCCTTGCCTCCTACTCCTCTTAAAGAGGTAAAAAAAAAATACTTCAACCCCTATCACCCATCCTCAAGCCTGCAAACCAACAAATCCTTTCCAGGGAAGCTTTCACACTGCCACAGCCTATTTGTACAATCTGAATGGAAGAGGCAGGGAATAATTAAGCATTTGCCAGGTGAGTGACTTGAGAGTGAAATGCAAGAGATGCACACAGCAGAGGAGCCAGACTGTGCCAAGAGCATGAGCTCAGGTCTGCCCCACATCGCAGGCTGGCATCAGAACACAGGAGTCTGAATGACCTGCACTAAAATACCCACCACGGGCAAAAAAATTCCCCACTCCCTTTACCCTCTAGGCTTTCCTCCATTCTGTGTGACATGGAGAAGCTGAGGGCAGGGTTTGCAGGACTTTGCAGCACGTTCAGCCCCACACTGTGCTGGAAGCAGGAGCTGTGTGAGGGAAGGGAACCAGAGAGGCCCTGGACAGATGTTTCCATTCACCAATGCTGCCAAGGATCAGGGAATGCTGAGTTCACTACCTTGGCGTTATTTACATTTCACAACATCCAGCAATATCCACGCCATAAGCAGTTTAGGAGAATACCACGTGGCCAAGGAGCCTTTTATCACTGTCTCCATTAAAAAGGCAAAAATTAAACTTTTTTTATTCCAGTTCTGAAACTTCACCTGGTTTCATTTTGCCAATGAAACGAGACACAAGTATCCCAAGCCTCATCCGCTTTGAGATAATTACCAGCCATCGTCCTTTTGCAGCACACATGATTCCTTCTGGGGTATCATGGTTAACTCTGCCACTCCTGAACCACCCAGACATTTTCTTTCCATTTTCCAAAATAAACGGATTTTTGATCTAGCAGAGAGAACAGTTTCTCCTTCAGCAACTGTGCCACAAACCAAATGCTCCAAAGAGCAAACCTGAAAATATTCTTGGTGGAAGGGTGCTTTTCAGAGGCATTCATTCTAACCTCAATCCTGAGACCCAACATGTTTGATAATGAGCTGCCAGATCCAGTTTGGCAACTAGAACAGCTACTCCAAATGCTGTCCCATCCACCCAAACACACTGGAGTGTTAGACAGGGACCAGATGCAACAATGTCCCAAGCATGTCCCAAGTTGCTCCCTGCACCAAATAGGAAGGGTGATGGGGAAACAGTTTTTACACCATATTGTGATCCTCCAAGTCCTCTCTGAGCCAACAGCAGAGGGATAGGGAAAATAAAAAGGCCAGTATTATCCATTCCTATAAATGTCAGTACTTTCTGGAGCTTTCAAACGGCTTCTGTACTTCAGCAGAGACACTGTATCATGTTTCTCCAAGTTTGGCGCTGGTGAACGCTGCCCAGACAGGGCAACTTTACTGGGAGTGAGCACAAGGCTCCCTACCTGCCACTGCCACAACGGGACACCTTCCTTCCCAAAGCAAACCAGACACTAATGCTATTTATAGATCCTGCTGCAGAACCAGACAGGCTTCCCAGCCACTACTCAGTAATGTGCAAATATGTTTTATCTCATGGCAGGCGGAAGACATTTGAAAGAAAAAGTCCTGAAGTTATGTTTTATTTTTTGAAAGAAATAAATATTTGAAGATTAGCTGGAAATTCAACACAGAACAGTAATACCTGTGAATAAAGGCTAATCACAAATTCTATGGAGAACCCTTCATTTTTTTAAAAACTGGCAATTTCAAATTATCTCCTAAAGGATTACTAAAGGAAAGCAAACATCCATGGAAAAGGCAGCCAGTTGATGTGCCAAGGGGCAGACCTTCTGAGGAACATCAGTTGTATCAGTCTACCATATCCAGAAGAAAGGAACAGAATGTAACTGTGAAATCTCCATTACTTTGCAAAAAAAAAAGGACTACAGTTTTCAGAGACACATGGATGAACAACACTCACCAACACTACTTTTGAACATTAACACAGAAGACTTCACCAACTTGTCTCACTGTGTCTTTGAGGTTTCAGTGGGAACTACAGCTTTGTTCTTACAAGCATTTTTCATGGAAGCACCTTTGCATTTAAAATGTCAACTGTAAAAGCATCTGCTATTCAGATAAAGCACCTATAAGTACTTAATTTCATATGCAACAAGTTTTACAAAGCTCTCAGAAGAGCCCACGGATATTTGGAAGGATAAATGCAAGTTAAGAATGACTCTTAGCATATCATCAACCAAAAAAAAAATCTATTCTTAGAGATCTCCTTTGGTGATTCCTATAATCTTCCCTTTTTTCCCCCTCCTACTCCTTTGAGAAAGCAAGTTGTTTGGTTATTCAAAAAAAAAATGGAAGAACCTGTTTTGCAAGGCATACAAACAAAGCAGTATCTTCCAAAAAAAGAAAAGCTCATTCAAAAGTATGTAAATATTAGGGCTGGTAACACAAACAATAAAACCACAGGAAACACAAGAAATTAAGAATAGATCAGGACTCATCCAATTTCCTGGCTACTGGATATATAAGAACTTTCCTGGGTTGTATGTATGAGAAAAAATTTATTTTCTGCGTAACACACATCAGACAGTTAACACAGAAAATTTAAAGGGGGAAAGGTAACGAGTGTCTGTTCTGATCCTGCCTCCGCTCTTTGGCAGGACAAGGACACTGAATACTCCCAGAACACATCAAGCACCAGGGTTTCAGCATCCTGCACTAAGCAGTGAATTCAAGTTTGCTTAAGTCACAGAGAGGCAAACCAGGATTACTCCTGTCTCATCACAGGATGCTGCTGAGTGCCCAGGGCACACCCAACAGGCTGCTCCTCAACAAGGGACAGCTGGAAGCTGAGCACGAAGCAGAGGTGACAACCGGTTCCCAGCGTGCAGGGTGGTCCCTGCCATCACCACCCTGCAACTCCCCCTGGCTGAAGGCACCCTCCCAGAGCTTGGCACGGCGTTCCCCAGCTCGGGCATATTCCCAAATTCCTCACTGCTCCTAGGCTTTCATCTAGCAGCATCCCAACAGTTCTTTCTCTCCTCTCCACCACGGGCATTTTTGGTTTTTTCCCAAGCAGCCAGAAGCAACAAGGTCTCAAGTAGACAGAGTTGTACATCTCGTGTGGGGGAATTTAAAACGCTGCTCTTCCAGGCATCACAGCCACATTAACACAACCACACTGCAACAGCTCCTGCTCCTCAGTCAGCTTCCACCAAATGTTGAACCAAGTCTCCATCCCCAAGGTATCCAATGGCTCAGACTAAGACTTATCCAAGAATCAAAAAAAACTCTACAAAGAAAACTATTTATTTCCTTCACTGCAAACACCAAGTGATGTAATTATCCAAAGAAAAACTTCAGCAAGGCTTAGAGCACGTTCCCTCCAAAATGGCCTAGGATTCTCTTGGCACTGAGATATCACAAGCCCAAGGCATAAATACAGACAGGTATTTATGAAAACAGTATTATTCTTTCTTAATTAATATTAGTAGAACTGATCACACTAGACTTTCAGTAAAAATTGACAAAGATTTTACAAATTAGTTCTGGGGGGAGGGAGAGAGGCGGGAAAATCAGGACTCCTCTAAGCAGAGTATTAAAAAACTTGGTAAATTTATATTCACTTGATACATTTTATCATAATTCTTCACCTTTTCATATAACATAATTGTACAGTAACTTTTTGACTGTCATTTATCTGCTACCTCATAATACTAACTGATATCACAGAGGGGATGGGTCCAGCAAATAATCCAGGAAAGAAAGGGTGAAAAGGACACTCATGTTTTGTAGCTTCAGGAAGATATATACATTTTCAAGCACTTTCCTTGCCTCAGGTTCTCTATCTTTCTCAAGTAGTTTTGAATTTTCATTTTAAAACTTGCTCTCCACATACTCAAAGAGTTTTCTCCGCCCACCGTAAGCTGCTGCTGGGATAGGATCTCTTATTAGTCTCAAAGAACCTGATGACTTCTGAACTTTGAGATTATAAAGCAAGAAAGTTACTGAACACTCACATCCAAGTTGATTGGCTAAGAAAAAGTAGCACAAAGTCCTGCCAAAATCCTAGCTAATCTGAGAAAGGAAAAACCAGGGAGGTCTAAGCACTAAAACCCACAGTTTAAGTAGAGCCAATTCCAGCTGCAGAAGGAAGCACATCACATTCACCAGAGTGCCTTTTCTTCTGAAATGTCATCTGAAAAGACAACATTTTACAACCTTACCACCCATAGGTAAATTGCAAAATTCCCAAAACACAGAAAAATGTGTGGGACTGACAGGTGAATTTCATACCAATAACAAACCCGGAAGGAGGGAGAAAGAAATGAACAATATCTACGAGACAGGAAGCCAGTTAGCACTTAAGTACTTCTTTAACTCTCCCACTTTCAATGCACTTCACTAACAATTAATCCTCTTAACATCAATGAAAACATATTTATTATCCACAGTTTGAACTTGTAAGCTCTTCACTAAACAGTCTAGCTCTTTTTCTAGCTTAATACACTGCCCATGAAACAGGGACCAAAGCCCTGTTTTAACTGTGGGATGGGTCTCAAGAAACCTGCTTCTATCACCCCACTTCTATCAGTATTTTACAGAGGGACAAGAAAGGCACTCACTCAAGAAAATACTTTTATAAGCTAGTCAAAAGTATTTTATGCTAGTCAAGGGCTCAAATCTTAGCCTCTATGCTACACACACACACACTTCTTCGGGCTACATAAACCAAAAGATTCTTCCAAAATTCATTAGTAACTCTGGCCAGGCTTAAAAAGCAGCCCCAAATTTTGGAGGCTCCCAAGCCCCCCTTGCACAAATGGATTCACACTTCTGTGCCCAACTCAGCAGGGGCCACCAGCACTCAAATGCAGCCACACAGTGGGTAACAAGATAACCCCCAGCATCCTGCCAAAATGGGTCTGAGGAAAAATGTGTTTTCCTGTTGGCATCTGCACTACAATAGAGAAAAACTTGCAGTTAACAAACGTGCAGCAATGTTTCACCTTGAATCACACAAAAGTGTAAAGAGACACCTGGACCTTGTGAAATGAATATTTATTACACAAGGCCTTCTTTTATGACAGTACATATAAAAAAGGGTTTAGTCTTTATTTCTCTACCCAGCTGAGACAACCTAGTTTTTCTGCAGCTGCTAGGAGAAGAGAAACTATAAACATTTACATTTAATGCAACAAAAGGTTTGCTCACCACCTCTTGTGCTCCACTGTGCTCACAGATGATGATCACTCATCATAAAAATGGGTGGAGTGGCTGCAAAACACTCAGTGATGGAAAAACTGACTCCCATGCTCAAGAGAGGTTCCTGCACAGGCTGAAAACCCACTGAAATGGGAGTGTTGTCATTACTCCCAGGATGGGAAATCTTTGGGCTACAGATGCAAACACATCTGCTACACAGCACGTGAAGCAGCCTGTTTTACTTTATCTCAGAATCACCCTCTGCACCAACTCAAAGACCTTCAGATCACACTACAGAAACTGTTTTAATCTAGGCCACACGTAAACTCAATCAGCTCCAGTTTGGTTTTAAACAATTAAAAGCCAGCAGTACCAAGCACAAAGTGCAGACTTGAAGATGTCCAGTGCTGTCAGCACTGCAGCCTTGCTGCTGCAGTGAAAGATTTATAGTAATAGGGAACAAAACAACAGAATTCATCACGTAACACCAGAGGTACATCACGTAAACCTCACTCCTTGGCTGACTCACTAAGTGATATTAACTCAAAAAAAAAAAGTAAGTCACAGTTTTGCTGCCATCTTACTTGTGGCTTCACAATTAGGAAGTGTGCCGTGCACAATCTCATGAGCCAAAATAAATTAGTCTGCATAAGAATCAAATATGGTCATCCTGTCCTCCCCTTCCCCCCAAAAAAATCACTTCCCCCCTTCCTTTAACACCTGCTTCCTCCATCCAAGTATTCATTGTCCCACTGCTATTATGGGACTAAAGGCTTCAGCATCCCAGAGGAAGCTGAGGAGGGAAAACAGTGTGTGTAAAGTGACCAAAACTCATTCCCTTCAGCAATCTCGCCCCCACCATCCCGTATTTTCCCTCTTTTCCTATTGATAGCAAATTTCAAGATCTGGCAGGGTGTTAACAGCCACACATGCTGAGAAGCTGAATGTGCCACACATCCTGGTATTGAACCCCACTGTACCCACAATCACTACTGCAGACTCTTCTTGCTCTCACACCTCCCCAAGAACCCACAACCAACACCATGGGGCAGGAAGCAAGGCCAGACAACCCATGGCCTGACCCAGCATAGCTTTTTGTATTATTGCCCTGAAGAGAGAGACTTCACACAAGCAGCTACTCTTCATCCCTTAAAAGTGGCAGAAGCAGAGCAACATCAGGAACATGGCAAAAGGAGCCTTTGGGCAAACTCATCCTCAGCATCAGCTCCATCAGCAGGAGGTTTTTAACTGCAGGAGGTCGCTGTGCACACTCACACTCCCACTTCGGTCTTCCCTACGCTGGAAACAGGGATACCTGCAAGAACATGATGAGTCAGCCAGCATCCATGAGACACATGCCAGGTGTTTTAATCCATGGAAAAAGAATGAGTCAGTAGTTTGAGTGTGAAGACAGTCTGGTTTACAACAACTGCTCCGTGTCAGAATCTTAGTTTGTAATGGTTTTACTAAGTGCAGCACTCAGACTTACAGAACAGTTACACCACTGAGGGCAGAGACACACTGGGAAAAAGATTTATTTTCCCAAGTAACTTTGCCAGAAACCTCAGATACGGTTTAGATGAAGATACAAATATGTCACAGATTTTAACATAACTCGCTGCTCCAGTCTGCATTAGTCATGGGTGATAAATGCACAGAGGACTCAAACATGACACACCGGGCACTTTCTCTTCACAAAAAGTTTTGATCATCATCATCCAATGACCTTTAAGATGACCACCTTAAATCACAATGACGGAGAAAAAAGTCTCACACAATTCAGCCTCGTATTTAAATAAATAATTTGTCACTTTTTTTCTTTTCCCTTGCTATCAGAAATAAAACCTGAAGGAGCTGCTACAGAAGAAAATTCTTAAATGCTTCCTTTTACAGAGGATCAGGCTAATCTCAGCAGTGCTGCCACACTGTAAATAACATCTCACATTAAAAAACAATTTGGGGAGATCTCTCACGGTGTATTTTGCAAATGTAACATTAAAGTAAAAACAGTTCAGCAAAAAGACTAACAGGAAAGAAAGATCAGCCACCTGAAAGTAGTCAAAAAAATACAAAAACAGACTAGAAACAGTCAGAAGGTGTTGAGGCAAATTTTGTATAGTCTATTAGAAAATTTCACAACTGCTTAAAACAAGGACACAATGGATTAGTTGCAACCACCTGTGCTCACACATTTTTAATATTATCTCAGAAAATTGGCTCTAGAGAATCCAGTGAACAGTCTCCACCCCATGAATTTCAAGGAGATCAAAAGGTGACCACATGAAAGGATCAAATCTAGAAGAAAACTGTGACAGTTCAGTTGCCACATTGACTGAACAAAAAACTATTACCAGTTTTGGAGACGAGAGAAGCCAAAGAGAAAAATTATTTATTATGAACAACTTATAGAATAACAAAAATAAATAAAAAGAAAAATTTGAATGAAGAGATTGGATCATTTTTAATAGAAAAGTGAATTCACAGTCTTTTTAAGGAGAAGGTGATTCAAGAAAAATCCAAGTAGTCCAGGAGAATTAACCTAGACAAGAGAATGTGTGCTACAGAATTAGGAGTTCACTGCTGAAGAAGCATCACTCTGGATTCTGCAGCCAAAACCAAAATCAAGGTCCTCCACCAGCCAGGGAAGCCCCTAAGGCCCACACCATCAGCAGATCTCACCCAGAGCCACCAAACCCAACCTCACACCCAAAACATGCTAGGAATATACTGTATTTCAAGCTCTCAACACAAGTGCTGTAGAAGGAGCTGACAGTAGTTTCAGGGGTAATTTTCCCCCATGTAGTCTCCAATCCTAGATTAAATATTTGAGCATTTGGACTGTGAGAATTTCACTGCTTTGCTGATGAATAAATCTTTTTCTCACCCATATTACAAACCACCCAATAAACTCTTCAACATCAGACTTTTAGGTTTCTTTTCAATACCTATAAAATAGTCTTGTTAGAATGCCTAATCATGTCACAATATGTGATTTATTACAGCTACAACAGAACTAAAGCTTACTTTTTCCAAGGTATCACAGTTTGTACTCTTTAACTACTTAAAAATATTTGTGATTGCACTTTCTTCTCCTGTTTCCCAACAGCCTAGCAGTCTATCTAAACTGGTTATAAAGAAAATATTTTAAAACATTATTAAAACGGCAGAACTTAATTCACAGAGAAGATTTCTCTTCGCTCTCAACAGAAATAACTGCTGTCTTACAGAACTTAAAAATTAAACACTTTGACTTTTAACTCACTGTCTTATCTCAGAAATATCTATCATCCATGTTGTCTTTGCACGCTATAAAACAGGGATGGGCACCACAGTCAAATGCCTTCTTTGCAATTGGGAAAGCACTTCCAAGAGTTTAGGTCTCTCCTGGTAGAAGCATCCAACCCTCTGCCACAGCAGGTGCTGGTGATAACACAAAGGAACATGAGTCAGGTAACTCATGCAGGTACCAAATTAACTTTTTTTCCTTAATTGATCCAAGTTATGAATTGTATACAAGAAAAACAATAACGTATTCTTAACTAGGATCCATCTCCCAGTCTGCTTTGCTGAACAGACCCAAAACTCCCAGTATGGCCCAGCTGGGGAACTGGAAGAGGCTGCTTATGCTACACCAACACAAAAAAGAGATGAGATGACAAAACTGCAGTTCAAGTTGAAGACAATACTGGAACTTTTACCTACTCCATGTCTACACCAGCCGTCTGGGGAAGGACAATAAACTCTTTACGGGATTTGTGGCGTCGCAGCTTATTTGTCATGCAGACCTTACAAGAGGAGTCACCCTGTTTCCCTGACAAAACATCAGAAATATACAGAGGTGTATCTTTCTGAAAAAGATCTGTACAGCTTCACCGCAGCAACAAGTTCCCAGCACAGCTGCTTTTCCTGGAGCACTGCCATCACATTTTCTTATCAGTAACTGAAGTAACTAACCAGCTAACTCCCAGTGATGGGCTTTGCCTTCTAGATCTGCATAAAGGTCATTTGCAAAGGGAAAAAGGCAGGCTTGATAAATAAATAAATAAAAAGAAGCCATTATGCCACATCCACGGCTTTGTTTCAAAAAGCCACTAAGAAGTGCAAAGCCAGGCTGAAGTGTCTGACTATTCAGTAAGTACAAGGAGTGGCCGATTCCCTCTCCACAGCGAGATTGTTGACAGCTGTTTTAGAAGAGGCAAAAAAAAAAAAAGAAGCATGACTAAACTATTAATAAAAATCCCATTATACCAACACCCTAAAAACAAGTTTTGTTTTAGAAAAGGTGCAGGGTTTCCTGGACGTGACTGACCATGTTGTACATGCCAGCCCTAAACCAGGCTCCCTGGTTTATATCCCCTGTGGCAAATCCCAGGGCAGAAAAGAAGGACTCTATTTACACCAGAGTTATCAGCTGCATCAGAACATCATTCATTACCTTTATCTGTCTTACAGGTGATCAATGCAAGCAAGCACATGAGCACTTGGCACCAAACAGCACCCAGTAATCACAAGGCACAGGCTGCAAGGTGTTTTCCTCCCCAGCTTTCCACATCCAGCCTCTCTCATGTGCCTGCAAACAGGAGTTATCCTCCAGCTGGAAACCACACCAACTGCGGACTCCCCGCCCAGAGACTGGTAAAACATGGGGCCACAATCACACAGGGAGGCCATATCGTGCCTTTATGGCCTCCTGGACTATTCAGCCTTTTGCACAAGTTTTTAACTTCTTAGCAGTGCCTTCCACCAGTAGAGCAAAGCCAAAACCAAACAGTTCCTCCATACAAATCAGCCGTGTGGTTTAGCTGACTTCAGGCTATTTATTGCTTGTGTGGGGAACCCCTATAGAAATAGCACTTAATAGCACTCAAGTAGATTGCAGAGATAACCAGCTACAGTAATAAGCAGAAAAGCTTCCAAGCTGCTTCAAGGTCGGTTTTATTGGTGAGTGATCACCACCAAATACCAGGCAGAGAAAACTGATACGTTGGTGTCCTGGAAACAGTGGAAAATAAAGGTACAGCAGGCACTGCAGCTTCTACTAATAATTTTGTTAAGTAGCTATTTAATAAAACTTCTTATTCCAGCAGAAAATTATATGAAAGAACCCCACTGCTTTTGTAACACAGGAGCATGTGAACACCACCAATAAACCTACCAATGTTTTTTTCCTTTAGGATAATTTATTGACTGCTGTTCTTAATTCATGCTTTGGATAGAATAACCAGATTCCTTTAACAGTACTTAATCCTCCTCTTAGCACAGGAGTGTACCCTAGACCAGAACACATCTTACTCACAAGTATATCCTGCTGAGAGATTAGTGAGTTCTGCATATGCCTGAGTCTCAAAGCTGCGCTACACAGACTGTGTTTAAAAACATCCATCATCAGATAGTACCTGGCAGAGCTCTGTTCTATGAGAAGCTTTGAGCTCTTAAATGTGTTCCCCTCCTTTGATGCAACGAAGCTGTAAATCAGGAACACCGCGCTCCTGCCTTTCTCTCTGGCTGCAGTCCCTGGCTGGAGCCTCGTACTTCGAACACGTCCTCACCTCTCGGGCTATGCCGGCCATCCGTGGCCGCCAGTGCCGGGCAGGAAATCCAGGCTGGAACGCAGTCACACAGCACAGCTCATCCACACTACCTGCGGGGGACTCGTCATTCAGGCTACCTACAAAACCTGTCTGCCTGGCAGAACTCAACATCCGTGCCCTTCTAGCACCAGCCGCAGGCTAGCCCGTCTGCCCAGCGCCGGGCAGCGCTGCAAGGACAGACGGGCGGCAGAGAGGCTCAACCCATGAACGTAGACAACAGGTACACACTTGAACTCGTGCCAAGGGAAAACACATGCCCAGATGATCCTCAGCTTGACTAATGCAACCTTACCCTGATATCAGGCTTGTGAAAAAAACAACCAAAACAAAAATACCACCCAAGCAAAGTCAATTTCAAGCGTGAGAACAAGATACTGTCACCATGTCCCAAAGGACAGCACATGTCCCTCTTGCACAGACAGCAGCTTCTATCCACAGGCAGGGATATTATAAGGTTGACATCTATCTACTTCCACTGCTAAGGTATCTGTGTATAAAAATACACCTCCTCTAACACCACAAAAAATGAACTATTAGTATCTCACCTTTAAGGACCCATGTGGAACTTGGTTCACCCTTACAATTCCACAACAGCTCAGCACGGGCGTGCAAAACATGAGAAAGACACCCAACAAGGGACTCAAAGAGAGTCACCACAAACAGAATTAATGCAGCTTGGCCCTTTAAAACCGATTAGATTACATTAGCCAAAACTTCCAGCACACAAGACATCCATAGATCTCAGACCAACTGTCTAAACTCAGCTCTGAAGTTACATGCTTTACATATTTCTACTGCATCGCATATCTCCATGAGTACCTAGAGTTTTACGGCTGACAGAGATTACAGAGAGCTACAGTGACCAACTGTCCTACAGCAGTGCAGTATTTCTAATCCCTTTATCGAATTCCTATCTGGTCATTCACAGCAGAAGTGGTACAGCACACTCACAAAAAAAAAAAAAGAACTTTTTATAAATCACTTTCTTCCCACTTCCAATCTCCAGCTAATATGAAGCCCTGTAAAGGACACTGGAGCAGAACCAATTCCAGAGGTCAGCAAAATCAGATTCTGCAAATCCTCGCTTCTCTATATGACTTGCAGGGACAACACAGTCACAGAAGGTGGATTAACAAACCGCAACAGTTTATAGGTTCGGAAAAACTACTATTTCACAATCCTCATCCAGAAACTCCTACATTTGCTTCAGAAGAAGCGTCTACACTCGAGAAGGAACAAAAATAAATATATTTTCAAGCAACAGAGCGAACACGTGAAATAGACGCCAGTGAAATGACCCTCTGTGTGACAAGAGACCCAAAGGTGACACACACCAACAGCGTGTTGCGGAGGCTCTTGATACGAATCCGCGGTGACTTCCGTGCAAAAGTGAGATACAAAGTTGTGCCTGCGAGCCTGGAGGGGGGTTCCGACCGGGATATCAGCAATTCCAGAGAGGAGGGAGGCTGGGGGCCAGGAGGGCGTCCCCGGCACAGCCCCGGGCACAGCGGGGCTCGTCCCCGCGAATCCCCCCGGCAGCGGGGCCGCCACCCCCGCCCGGCTGCGGGGGGACCGCGCCCGGCCCCGGCCCGCAGACAATAGCGGCGAGGAGCAGCCGCGCGAGAAAATACTCCAAATAAATGAAAAACTACCCAGAGCCGTAAAATAAAAAGCCATAAAGCCACGCGGAGGAGAGGGGCCGCCCGGAGCGGCTCCACGCGAAGTTGCGCGGAGAAAAACCCCCCGAGGACGAGGAGGAAGGGCGGGGGAAGCGTGCGAGGGCCGGGAAGGGGAGGGGGGCTCCCGCACACCCCCGTCCCCGGGGAGCG